>LSSN01001094.1:0-22190 GCA_001970855.1 Smittium culicis | reverse complement strand
TAGTAGTAGTAGTAGTAGTAGTAGTAGTAGTAGTAGTAGTAGTAGTAGTAGTAGTAGTAGTAGTAGTAGTAGTAGTAGTAGTAGTAGTAGTAGTAGTAGTAGTAGTAGTAGTAGTAGTAGTAGTAGTAGTAGTAGTAGTAGTAGTAGTAGTAGTAGTAGTAGTAGTAGTAGTAGTAGTAGTAGTAGTAGTAGTAGTAGTAGTAGTAGTAGTAGTAGTAGTAGTAGTTTGGTAAATAGGTTATAATATGATGTAAAGCGTGATGATAATGTAATACGAGTAATAGTAATATTTGAATATAAAGGTATGGGAATTGATTTTACTAGTCTGTAACTAACTCATAAAAATGTCTTTATACAAATAAATCGTAGATTTCCTTTGTATATTGAAAAAAAAACTGAGTTAGATAGAAATAGGAAAACTCGATTAAATTTTGATTAAAAATACCAAGTCTTAGCTCTGCTACATAAAAACAAAGATTTACATTGATATGTTAGTAAATATATCAGGTACTGATAACTGAATAATTAGAAAAGGAATGTCATTTTTTTATTTGGATAACCGCTGTATTTAAATGAATACAACAATTTTATAAGTATTCTTTGTGTATTCATCATTTAAATTGATATTTAAAGATATTAGTAATTAGTAATTAGATAGTATATATTAGAATTAATTAATAACAATTAAAATAGACAAACGTACCACAAGGCTTAAATATTTTAATTAAAAAGATGCTGCGCTTTTATCTTTTTACAGTTGATTTATCATCTTTCCTCAATATCATAACATGTGAACTATAATTACTATATCGCTCGTTAAAAATAAGTTTGATTTAATTATGATTAATAATTAATTCATTCTACTCTTTATCTAAGAGTTTTTTTATGTTAATTTCCCAAAGCTTCTTTCAGTAGAATTTAATTGCTAAAATATTTAATTCACTTGGATAGTTAACTATATAATGACTAAAATTGTGTAGGTGATGATATAATTGACGCTGTATGCCCTTCAAAATGCCTATGTCGCTTCTCAGGTGAATAAGCAATTGCAGTAAACAATAATCCAGAAATAAGTCCAGCTACCGGAAGTGTGATTACCCAAGAAAGGAAGCATATAGCAAACATTCTCCAATTTATGGCCTTGAAACTACCGTTACATAGTCCAACACCAACCATAGCACCAGAAATGCAATGTGTTGTTGAGACAGGAATACCGAATCTCGATGCAGTGACGACAATAAGAGATGTACCTAATTCAGCAGCAAAACCTCTTGATGGAGTAATAAATGTGATATTGTTTCCAAGAGTTCTCACAACATTATATCCATATGTAGCGAAACCGATATCAATTGCAATTGCGCAGTAAGCTAAGCACCATAGTGATAGCTTATTTGTACTATTTGGGATTTTAGCACTTGACCAGACATGATATACAGTAGATAAAGGTCCAACAACATTGGAAACATCATTCGAGCCATGAGAAAAGGAGGCAGCACATGCAGTGAAAACTTGGATAAACTGAAAAAGGTGCTCGGTTTGACAATCATACTTTTTTGCACGAGAGCGAATATTTCTCATATTAGGATTTTCTATTCCAACAACGTCTTTTTTTATTCCACGAAAGAATGATTTCTCAACTTTTTTGAAAAATGAATACAACCTCCCCTTTTCCAAGTTCTTGACGTCAGATTTTTCGTTCATTAAAGCCACTTCAGACTCAGTGGGCTCAATAACTATAGGTTGTGGTCCTAAAAATGGTGTTAAAAATATTTGATATAACTTCATGTCTTGTTTGTCAATTATTTTTCTTTTCAACCAGCTTGAGTAGAAGAAATATGAAAGGATTGCCATAATGAAAGAAACAGACCCTGATATCCCAGCGATTTTCCAGATGTTGAATTCAGTCAACTTAGGCCCAAACTTTCCTGTGCTAATAATAAATGCAAGGTTTATCCAAAGCGTGAAAAAAATGTAAACAGGGATAGCTCTTAGACCTCTTTCAAAACTATTTTCATGTTCAAAAACAATATATTTAGTTAAAATATATATGAAAGCAGACACTATTGCAGCTACGACAGGGGAAATAAGCCAAGAGGCTATAATCTTTAAAAAGCCATTAAATCCCCATTTGATTGCATTTTCACCAAAAGCAGAGATTCTCATACCAATTATAGCACCAATTATCGAGTGTGTTGAAGAAACAGGCCAGCCTCGCGAAGTTGCAAATATTACCCAAGAAGCTGATCCGAGAGCAGATGTAGTCATTCCCAACATTAAAAGTTCAGGTTGATGGTCAAATCTACTTATATCAATAATTCCACCTCTAATCGTTTGTGAAGTTTTTGAACCCAAAAAAAAGGCTCCAATAAATTCAGTAAATACAGCAATACAAACGGCTTGTTTGAGAGAAAGTGTACCAGAAGCAACGGAAGTAGCAAAGGAGTTTGCAACGTCGTTGGCACCCATTCCATATGCATCAGCAAAAGAAAATATTAGTGCCATAAAAAAAATAAATGAGTATTTATGCTCTTCCATTATTGTCTGTATAATTTGGTATTAAGTGATTATGTTGGTTAAAGGGTATTTGATTAGTAGTTATTATAGATGATATGAAAAATATTTAAAAAAATAGATTTACAGCTTTAATAAAGAATCAAAATTATTCACAACACAATTTTCAAATAAACCATCCATTTATATAAAAATTACTATAAAGCTTGTCCATTTGGAATTTCAAATTTCATTAAAAAAGTATAGTGATTATGCATAATTTCAAACGGTATATTTTCGACCTTGAAAAATATAAAAAACGTTTGCGAAAGCCGCTAGTGATTTTTATAATTTTAGATCAGAAAAATATGCTATTTTTAAATTAATTAAAATTAAAAAATTATATAAATTTTTTGATGCTTTTTTATAATGTAAACCCGGCTATTAGTCCATTTTTGGCTTTTGTGAAATGTGCAGATATTCAACTATACTACATAAAGCTATTTTTGATACTAAAGCTTTACGCCACTATTTCCATTTATACTTTTTTATATTATGGAGCTCTGTGCTTATGTTGTACAAAGTGGTTATAATCTTTAAGCGAAAAATAAAGTATCAGCCGAATAAGGCAAAGAATCTATTGATTTTGGAATGATTATCACTTAAACTTTCGCAATTAAAACATTTCGATTTCGAATTCTAAACTTGCAACTATATTCAAGCCAAAAATTTAAAAAATATTTTTTTGCAATTAACAAATCGAGTGCTCATACATTTGCCGCTTTAACACTTTATTACATAATAGTTGAGAAAATTATATTTTTAATGGCATACCAATTAATTACTTGTGGCTGAAAAACTGTTGGATTTAATATAAAGAAATACTGAAAAAACACATCATTCTTTTATAAATTTAATGTCCCTTACACAAATAATTCAGCCTTATCAATTAATTTCAATCGATTCACCTACGATTTATGAATAAGTTTTTTATTTGAAGATACTTATAAGAAAACAAGAATTTTATCTTTTGTTAAAATTTAGATGTAAAAGTTCAAATAAATGGCCAAGTGTTTAAATAAAAAGCAATCCAGCTTTCCGCAAAATGGTAAAGAATTATGGTCATAGTCGCTTGTTTAATCCTTTTCCGTCATTTTCTCTTTGAAAAAATGAATTTATTGATTCGTTTATGATTAATGATGAAATTTACTATTTTCTAATTTCAACAACAAACCTTATTTCTTGAAGCTTCGGAATTAAAGCACATTAATTGGACACTGTTTGCTAAATTTTGTAGATCAAAAACAGTCCACCGAGCGGGAAAATGTTAATTACTCCAAAGTAGTGAAAATAAGATTAAAATCTACAAGCCAATTGGTGAATCGAGTTACATAAGGTTATTTATTTTATAAGATCAATATTTCCACTTTGAGTAATTCCAGAGAATAAATAAGCTAAAATGAAAAAAAAATACGAGTATTATAATATTTTTTATTCTAAAACAGGTTTTACTATATTCATTATAGCTCCGATAAAAAATATAGATTCTTTTTGCAAAAAAAACCGAATATTATAGACATTAATAAAATAGTGGAAAAAATTTATCGTTGATATGAGCCAAACAAGTTAAATAGCTTTTATTTTAGTATTATAAAAATGGAAAATAAGTATATAAAAGATATCAGTAACCGTAAGAATGATAATTGACTTTCATAATGTGGTTCTCGACGAGGGTAAAAAATAAAGCTAAAAACTCGATTCAATGAAGTATTTAATTTTTTTAAAAAAAGGTTTAGCTATATTATATATTTCTTTTTGGAAAAATCGAAAATATTTATTCGAAAATTTAAAATAAAAAGTCTAATTGGTATAAATATATAGTCTATGGATTCCATTAAGATATAATTAAACATCAGCTAATAATTCTAGCTAAAATAAACTTATTAATCTAAGAATAAAAATAGACACTTTCATTTTCTTATCAAAACATTTCTAGCTAAATTTACAAATATTTATTTTTTCAGATTTCAATCTGTTAACTTTTGACGAATGTTTCAGATAAATATTTTAAATTTAATTTTATAAGTAAAAATAGCTCTAGTTTAAAAAAAATTTTCCTAGATTTAGTCATGAAACTAAAAAATGTTTTTACATATTTAATCGAGGACCTATTATCGGTACAGTAATAAAGAGTTGATTAAAAAAGTTTTTAAACATCCCTTCTAATAAAAGCTATACTCATTTTTATCTATTGCAAAAACCATATTCGCGAAAATATGACTGGAATAAGCGAAAATGTCGGAATATAAAACAAAGATTTTCTAAATTTTTTTCAATAGAAACGATTTCAATTGTAATAAACGATTTTTTTATTGCTGAAAAAATATTTTATTTAATGAAGAACAATATAGTAGTTAATATAAATTATAGTTATCATATTCTTGTGGAAAGTTTAATTTTATTGTTATCCCTATTTTCTCTCTCTCTTTTTTTTTAATAAAATAAGCTAATTTTTCTTAGCCTGAATGGAAATTAAACAAAAAGTTTCCGTTTTTAATACGCATTTTTCTAAAAAAATTCTACTTTCATGCTCTTGTGATCATCTTTTATTTTTTAGTTAATTTTTTCACCCCATATTTTGAATAACTGTTCGCAAGTGAAGTTTACATTACCCAAAATTTACTCAGGGTTTCCTCTATATATATTCCAAACCGCATTAGCGTGTAGAATCCCTATCTTTGGTATACATTTATTCTATTTTTTAATCTATATACCATCAGTGATTTCAATTTTTCTACATTATTTTTTTTATCTATCTTTCTCAAAAATAAATGATATTTTTAATTTATTTAAACAAATTGATAATTATATATACTTATATTCTAATACTCAAATAAACACCCTGGATAACCACTAAGATATCCGAGTAACTTTTAAAAGATCACAATGCGATGCGATTTCCAAGTAATTATTAGTTTTCGTGTGATTCAGCTTTTGTAATTTGGATCAACCTGTTTATTCAAAAAGAATAATTATTGCGATAGATATTTGGATATTTTATTAAAAAAAATTATCCCAAGCTAATTACGCAATTATAATTTTATTCGCGCTTATCTATTTAATCGTCTCTACTCGATAGCAATTGTTTAACCGTTCTCCTTTTTGCATTAAAGGCTAAAAGGTTACTCACTTATTAGCAGATACATATCAGATATGAATTGATTTGTACATTCATCTGCTGGCATAACAAGTTTTTTTGCTGATGTACTTACTACGTTACCTATTTTTATAAATGTGATTATTTCCCGCTTACTAAATTAACATTCTGCTAAGTAATTGACCGTAGAATCGATGTCTAGCATATTTTAATTGGCAGTTTTGCTTGTTCAAAATAATCAATAAAGTTTTCACAATAACAAGGTAGTTAATTTTATAAGAGCTTTTTTTTTTAATTTAGCTGAGAAATCGATTTTTCTCTTCTTATGAATGCCCGGCCCTCCATAAAGGGGTTTACTTGCTGTTTGTAGATAAAGATTTGTTTAAAAGATAAACATTTAATAAGGCAAATTATTAATACCAGTTGATTGTTATTTTTATTTTGATAAGTTTGCATTATTAGCGTAAAAATAAAAATTATATTTTCAACATACTGAAAATAGAGACTATTTACATAGATCATATCATACAATGATCTACCGGTCATTAAGCTGATTTATTCACACTCGGAGTTTCTTTACAGAAATAATTAATAATTATTTAAATAAATATAAATATCTAGATATGAAAAATATACACTTAGATATTTAATTGAATAAATATGCTCGTGGAATACCAAAAAATTGAAGTTTACAGACTTTTCAAGCTCAACAAGAGATTTCACCAGATTTACAAATCATTGCCAATTTACTTTGATTACTTTATATGTGAGGATTTGATGTTGATTCTTTCAGCCCTTTCATGAGCTGCAGATTATTTTTTATCTACAAAGTCCAGCCAACTGAATTAAAAAAAAAAAACAACTAAATTAAGAACCTTGAACCAATGCCCAGTGGGTATGGTGCTGCTAGAGCGGTGAAGGGGGGTCGGTTGAAAAATTATTTTTTAATATTTTTTTAACTTTTTAAATAGTTTTTTATAGTTTTTTGTATACTTTAAAAATTTGTTTAATAAACTCTCTGAGACAAAAAAAAAAAACTAAATTAAGAAAAAAAATTAATTATTTTTTTTGTACAACAGGAATGTAAATAAAACTGCTGATAAATTTCTGAATATTGAAACTATTCATATTTTAAAAGGATGTTGTATGGGTAAGGGTTAAAACGTATTAAAAACTAATATTTATAATACAAGATATTAGTATAATTCTTATTGAGCCTAGCTAGTTAAAGAAAAATAAATATAAAAAATAGATCGAAACTTATTTTTTGATAAAAATAATATTACAATTCAAACATAAGTGTTTATTTAATTCATAGGCGGTTAAAACTCAAACTAAAATAGCTAAGTGAAAGTTCGATATTTATACTTTTACCTGGAACAAAACCTTAAACAGAGATGTATTTAATAATTTATTTAATACAGGGTGTGATTTTATAAATAATACGCGGTTATAAATATGCTTAAATGTCAAATGTTTATACATTCTATAAGTTCAAAACATTATGTTAGTTTGAATATATTTTTATGTAAGTCCAGAAAAACAAATTATTGCTGAAAAATGTGAATTTTATCATTGTTATGATACATAATCATCGCCAACTCAGTGTATGAAGGGTCATTGAATTGATATGAAGTTAGGTTAGTTGATTTTGGTTACTGAAAAAAAATTCTATTCGTTCCTGAAATGACATAAAAGAGATTTTTTCTAAACTAATAAAATACTTGAGTACACTTCATCAAAAAAGAAAGGCTATATAATATTTTTTTATTCTTTTTCTTATATTATTTACAGATTTTTGTTCTTATTGTTGTTTAAATAAATGCGAAAAAGTGCTAAAAATATTTTTTAGTGATTACTGCTTTCAGAATTGAAAAATAATGCAGAATATAATTTGATTTTTTTGAATATTAAACTTTTGTACTTTTGAAAATTTTTAGATAGATTATAAAGACAAAGCGTCGTCAAAACTCAATACTTCACAACTTCTATTGAAATTAAAAAAATAAGCAATTGATTAGATGATTAGGGATCGGATTAGAATTTTGTAATTGTAATTGAAACAAAGGTTTAGATAAATTACATAAAGAAATAAAAATTCATTATCTAAAATTAAAGAGAAATAAAAAATTTTATATAATATATTAGTATAAAATAATACGTTTAGTTGAATGTAATGAAAGCTTATAACTATTATTCGAATTTCTAGATACAATTATGTTACCTAATCTTTGTTTAAGTTGAAATCTTTCTTATTTACCGAATACTTTAACCCCAAACTTTTTTTCAAAAGTATCAAAGTGTTCGAAATTTCGTTATTAGAATTGAAAATTCAAGAATATTCTAGAAATCTAATATCCAGTATCAAGAATCCTTTGAAAATTTAAGGGTAAAAAGTATGAAAAAAAAATCAAATCAAATCAAATCAAAAAAGTATATATACTGTCTATTTTCCCTGTTTTTTTGAATTACTTGCCACCGTTTTAGTTAGGTTAGGGCGGGACTGGGAGGGACATAATTGAATCTAGAAATTCGATTAATAATAATAAGTTATAATTTAATTCAACTAAACATATTATTATGCTTCATTTCCCAGATAAAATAAAGTCACTTCAGAGTTTAATACGTGTCAAGTAAAATTTTCTCTTGTTCTGAGTGATGACTGATAGTACGTATCAAATATTCCTCTGCTTGCCCAAAATACTTGGGTAAAAACATCATCTTATGTTGCACCTGATGAAGTAGCACGTTTAAATCCAAGTGCTCTAGCCTTTGGTATTTTGAAGTTTGGAGGTAATGGTAAAAGCGACATAAGTTTGTTAGTTTGCTTGATAATAATTTGAGCTTCAATATTATTAATGTGATCCTTGATACCATTGATGGGATAGGATATGGTATTTTCTTGGGGTAAGTGGTGTGGCTTTATGTATTTTTTTTCCGCAATCCACTTTTTGTAAGCCTTATAGGTTTCATACGGACATGTTTTATTTTCGGAGTGTATATGAATAACAGAAAACTTTTCAATTGGCGTGTCATTGCGTTTCACCTTTGATCGTACGATAATGAAATCGATGTACTCCTTAGTTACTGTTTCCTTTCTGTCATCATTCTCTCTATGACACTTGGTCTGAGGAAGCCGCAGATGGATATTTGCCAACTTATTTTAGATGCTTTGTATTAATTTGACATTATGAATTTGATTCCGAGCTACCTGATGTGTTAAATTTTTTAACTGAAGTCATAAAGCGGATTGTCAATGGATCTTAATTTTGATCAAGGTAGTTGTTTCAGATACTTTTTCATTATTGTATCGTCACTGAATGAAGCTCAATCGCAGTTTAAGTCAAGGATGGTAGATTTGTGCTTTTTGACTGCTTCAATTCTTCAATTTAGAGTCTTCCGCTGAAGTTCTAGATTTTTTAATATGTCAACGACTCTTACGTTCTCTATGAAAATTGAATAGGTAAAAGCCACTGTAGGAACTTGATCTTCGGGCTCAAATATTTTTTCTGCTTGTTCTTAACGCGAGTGTTGTCGAGCATCAATTTTATAACCTGGTCATGTAAGCCTACTTCCTGATACCTTACGCATTTAACCGCCAATCGAAAGTCACCATGTCTTGTGCATTGTCTCTGATTTTCTGATTCTCGGGTCTGGGAACACTACGAATGGTGAATCTTGATTGGTGGAGAAATCTACAGGTTATTCAGGTCCGTATTTCACGGGGCTGATATCCAAAATGGCGTGATTAGAGTCACTGTGATCCTCATTTGGCGGATCTTCTGGATGGTGCGCTAGATCAGATTCTAGGAAGAACAGTTATGGGTTCGTACACTCGGTACAGCTGCAGCTGAATGTACTTCCCCTTACTGTTTGGGGGAAATATTTCCGACTCGCACATGTGTTCAATTTGTGATTGGTTTTGCTTGAAAACATGTCGATTTCGTTAGGATCAAAGTTAATTTGAATCCTTTAAACACTTTTTCCGATTTATAACATTTGGTCTCAAATTAAGCCGAGATGAGGCGTCTGCAGGATTCTCAATGCGTGGTACGTACTGGGATTGTACACTGGTCCCATTTCTGATTCAGTCTCTCAGCAAAATTTCCGATATGTCGAGAAGATTGGTTGATCTGACTTCTCCCTGCTTCCTGGAATAGCTGATTAAGTTTTTGTTGTCGCAATATACAGTCACGCTCCTTCTCTTTACCTCAGGTATATTTATAGCCTTGATTACTACTAATAGCTCTTTGGCATTTACTGGAAGGTTGGTTTTTTCTTTGATCCATGTTCCTGAGTACTAAATATGGCCAGTAACTATCGCTCAATGGAAGTCGCTCTCATCTGTGTAGACTTCCAGTTCCAGAATTTCTCGGGGGGAAGCTCAAATTGTTCCAACTCTTGAGGTGATCTCTTGAAAATATCAGATTTTCTAGATCAGGCTCGCCCAAAGATGCTTTCGTGCTCCAATATTGCGTGGTTCGCAGAATAGAGTTCATGTGCTCCAAAATTATCCTTCTCATGAGTCTCTCTGGACGAATTTTGGTGTTCACCGCCAGTGTCATCCTAATGAATGAAGATAAAAATCTCAACTTCGCCTTTCCATTGCTTATCAGTCGGGATACCTCTCGTGTTAGATCTCTGAGTTTCTGCTTAGGAGTCCTGAAGCTTATTTGAAGGGTGTTGATATCCATACCCAAATGGCTGATAGAATGCTTGGAGTTTATTGACGAGTTGTATTTGTTTATGATGAACACCAGCTTTGATATCTTGTTTGCAGCCATCGGAGTGTACTTAATACACTCCGATGGTTGGTCCCAAGACCAGAAAATCGTTTAAGTAGCTCGATATTCGGACCCCTCGATCTCTCGACCACTTGAGAATCAGCTTTAGTATTTTGGAAAATAATAATGTGATTAAGGGTAGACAAATACAAGTACTCTGTACTGATATAAGCTATGGAAAATGTGAATTTGATATATTTTCTTGACTCCTTATTGATGAAAACGTGCAAAAAAGCATCGCTGATATCGATAATTGTCATCCATTCTCCCTTTCGCAAAATTCGTAAGATGGTGTTTAGTGATTCAGTCTTAAAATGCTGCTCTGGGATCTACTGGTTCAGAAGTTTTAGGATGATGACCATCGGTGTTCCTCCATTCGTCTTTGGGACGGTGGATGTATTTGAGGAGAATCCTGGCTGCCCTGCTGAAACTTCGTCTATAGCTTTTTTGGAGAGGAGGATTGTAATTTCCTTCTCGATGACCTTTTCTGGAAGTTTCTTTAAGTCTTTCGTTTACGGATTTTCTGCTTGACCGTGGGACGATGCGTATTGAAGGAAATTCGGAACCTTTACTTGATCACAAATAGTACCCATTGGTGATCGGTAAGATTCTTCCATGCCTTCTAAAAGAGCTAAAATCTTCCCCATACTTTCGCGGTCTGATGCTATTGCCACCCCGAAAAATATTCTTAGAAGTATTGAAACGGGGCTGAATCTGTTATTGGACCTTCTGCGGCTCTTGAATATGTGACTGTTGATTAAGCTATAATACAACGAGGTTTTCGAATGCACTCTAGTTATTTTACATGGGAAAGCGTGGCTAGTAGATCTTGAGTGCTTCCGGGCCGCCTGCTGGTTGAGCTTTTCTTCAATAAACTGGCTAGTATCGAAAATAGACTTCTTGGTTTCTGGATAGATCTTCGGCGTGCTGGTCATCACCTGCATCTCTGTATTACTGATTGATCCTGAACTAACTGAGGTGCATTTCAACGTCATCCAAGTGTACCCTGATTGAGTTGAAAAATTCTATAACATTAGAAACTGGCACCTGGTTGCCACTTCGATTGCACTGTTGATATCAGATATCCTGTACTGGGCATCTTAAATATATTTTTCGATGTTCCTGACGGTGTTGTACACTTGATTTTGACCATAATAAGGTCAGTATTCATGGTAGAGTTCCTGGGGACGGCGAAAAAAAATCTTCTGTCTGATTCCGACAGAGGCGATTTTAAGAATTCTTTCGTATCGGTTGAAAGAGCTTCTTATAGATCTTTATAGAGTTCCATATCTAGGAGTTCTGGTCTTTTTGTGATTTTGGATACTATGAGATCCATATTAACTGACTATGGGACTGAAGTTGTCTCTGGCTGTCAGCTTGATTTCTCTTGGAGTGTAAGCCTCTTGAAGATTTCCTGAAGAATTTCTTGCGAAAATTTTCATTATTCATAATTTTTACTTTATTTAATTTGATTATATATATGATTTCTGGTTGTGTACCTAGCTCAAATGACGGAATGAATTCAAAAAAACAGGGAAAATAGACAGTATATATACTTTTTAGATTTGATTTGTTTTTTTTATCATACTTTTTACCCTTATTTTTTCAAAGAAATTTTGGATATGAATTTGAAATTTCTAGAATATTCTTGAATTTTCAATTTTGATAACGGAATTTCGAACATTTTGGAACTTTTGAAAATTTTTCTGGGGTTAAAGTATTTAGTAAATACGAAAGATTTCGAACATAAACAAAGATTAGGTAACATAATTTTATCTAGAAATTCGCATAATAATTATAAGTTTTCATTATATTCAGCTAAACACATTATTTTATACTAATATATTATATAATTTAATTTACTAAATAATAGCAAATTTTTTGACCTAAAATTATGAATAAGCTATGAATTTTTTTTAAATTTACTAAATTTTAACAATTCAAAGATCTCAAAATTAAAGCAAATCGAGTATAATACTTATTAGCATATTATTTATAAAATTATTTTCAAGATTTAAATACAATAGTAACAACTAATAAAGGGAGTGGCTAAAAATATCAAAAAGAAAATTTGACACATATGAAATTGACCGATAAAATATTTGTTTATCATAGATTCAAAAACTGCTAAATAGAATTTCCAAAGAGTATATCATTTTTTATTAAAATTCGAATATTAAATTCTAATATCAATTATTTTATAGTTTCTTTAGTAAGGAGGAATTTTATAGTGAAAAGTGCCAGAATGTAAAATCAATAAAAATTTAAATATACAATGTATAAATTATAGTTTTTATTAGCGAGTATATATATTAAAATGAAAAGAGTAAATGTATAAATTGAAATGCTTTGTCAGTTTTTTCAATAATTTATACCATTTTTTGGTATTAAAGCTAATGAAATCTGTCTGAATCAAGTTGCTCTTTTCATCTAGAGTCCCTTAAATATAATTTCTATTAAAATAGAAATAATATACTCATGTATCTATTGTATCTATTGTATATTTTTTTAAATTTTATTTTTATTTCTAAATATATATTCATCATTGATGCCAAAAAAAAAAAAAACTAGTTTTGTATATTTTAAATATCTGAATTTCCAATATTTTTTGATAAGCTCTAATAATATTTCTACATTATGAAAAAAATCAAATAAACATTTAAATTATAGTATAATCTATAATAAAAATGATCAGTTTAAATAATATCAAACCAAATTTAGTTTATATAAGGATTCGTTATTTTTAGAGGGATTTATATTTTGAAGGTTCTAAAAAAATTATAAATTTAATAACATTATTTTTTCGGTAAAATAGCCCAAAATCAAAATTTTTATAATTAAGTTTTTTTTAAAGAAAAATATGTATTTATTTACTCATCTATTTATGTGGATAACTTTTTAAATAATCATTATTTTAAGTTATCTATGTAGTTACTCGCAAAAATCTTTTATCTTCAATAGTAAATTTATTTATATTAAATATTTTTGGAGATGATATTAATCGTGATTATTATTCAATATTAAACTAGTAATTATAAAACAAGAAATGAATATCACTAAGAAAATAATCAAAAACAGGTTAAAGTTATATTAAAAAAGTACTTTTTTCAATTATTTAATAATATATTATAGTAAAATAATTAAATATGTATATTATTACAAATTTAGAAAAGATTAACGATCTTTAAATTAATATATTTAATCGATACAAATAACAGATTATAAAATTCAATCCAAGTTTGTGGTATATATTTATAAAAAATAACCTAATCCAGATAAAATTCAAATAATAATAATATAAGCACAATCGTTCTTTAAATTAAAGAGATAAATATAGCTTATACATCAGATAGCAGCTATAAAAGCTTCATAATTTCTTATAATATAGCCTTCATTTTCATTTTCGCTTTAGCTAATGTAATTAAATTTGAAAATGTCGGTTAATCTTGCATATGTTTTCCTAATATACTTAATAAATGTATTGGCTACTAAAGATATATTAAATGAATCAAATGTGAGAGAACATATAAATAATTACAAAGAAAGTATACCAATTTACAATAAATGCAGCAGGAATGAGTCAAAAATATTTGAACAAGGATATGTTTTAGGTGCTAATAGAGATAGCTGCCAGTATAAATCCGAGAAAAGTTCATGTTCAGTAAAAATAGTATACTATAACGAATATGAAAAACAGAGCGGCTTCAGCAATGGAGTTGTTATCGGAAACAACAAAGTTTTAGGATATTTTGATAGTTTGAGTGTATTTAACGAGGTTTTTTATAATAAAAAGGGAAATACGGTGAAAAGAAATACTGAAAGCCAAGTCAAGGGATTTATAATAGCTGCGAGAAATTCAAAATACGCTAAATTTGACTTTTATAAAGTAAATAAGATATATAGGGCTGAAGAAAAATTTTCTCCAATACCAAGTCAATCAGTTCCAGGTCAATATATTTATAACTACAAAGTCAAAACTAGATGTCTTTTTATATTTGAAACAGAAAAAAACATTACAGAAACAGACGGAATCAGTACTATAGGAATATTTCAAGATGAATATTTAGACCTAAATAAGTATAAAATATTTAATTCTCATAACACAATACATATTCAGAATGGAAAAAAGAAAATCCACCAAATATTTACTGAAAATCAGCTTCTTGAAAATGACGTTGATAGAATAGAATTATTAAATTTAGAAAATGAATCAGTGAATTCTGTAAACAATAAAAGCTTTGAGCTTGCAGAAAATATATTATACGATATTAGTACAAATTTTAATTTTGACTTTATCTATGCAAGTAGAATATTAGAAAATGATGAAGAGAATTATAAATCAATAAATGATTTCAAATTGCTTGGACTCAGAGAGTTATCTGATTTCAGAGTTATAAACAACAAAGTAAAATCAAAATATACATTGATCGAATTTATACCTGATATTAACAGTTTTATTCAAATGTATTGATTTTATTCGAAAAAAAGTGATTATAAAATCGATACTCATAGTAAATGTATAATTTTTATTATGAATCTTGAAAAAATCTGTAAATATTAATCAAAATATTTTTTATTTGAATTCAAGAATTTAATTATTTTATTTTAAAAACTAAACTCAATATTTTAACTATATATCAAATTCTGCAAATTTCACAATAAAATTCATATTTTAGATAAATAAAAGTATAATAAATTAAAAAAGTCGTATTTAATTACTATAAACATGTGTAATTTCTTATAATGATGTTTACTCTTGTTTAAAAGATTAATAAAGTCTCAGTAATCACAACTTTGAAAAAAAAAATAGAATAATAAAACTTTACTATTTTATAAGACTTGCAGTCCCCAAATTGAGTATTCAGGAAAATTGGTATTGGTAAAAATATAGACAGTAATAATCTCTTATAAATTCGATATTTTAACTTTCTATATGCTCAAAATATTAATCTTATATACCTAGTTTGATATAGTTAAAATTTTTGAAAGTAAAAATTATAAATATAATATCTAAATTAATGAATATATCCTATCTACTATAGAATTTGGCTAATTTAAATACATTTCGAATATAATTTTGTTGAAAAGATAATTTCTATAGAAAAGAAAAAAAGTTTTTTTTTATAACAATATTAAGAAGATTCAAATAAAAAAGATAAAACCAAGAAACATATTATTAAAATTCGAGCACAAGGATTTTAAAACAAAGGCTAACTGATAATCGAATATTTTCAACAATGTAATTAAGTTTAATGCCGAGTACTAATATATTTAGATATTTCAAATACTTTACATATATCACATAGATTCACTTTATTTCTATTATAGATAACGCTATGAATTTTTTTGAAAAAGAGCCTCTATAGAGTATACTAGATAAACATTAGAGGATATAAATAAATTAAAAATTTCAATTAGTAATTTGAGACATATTAAAAATTTAATAGTAAAATGAAAATCCTATAAATTAATTGTATGAAATATACAAGATTGTAAAAGCAATAAATATAATCGTGATCTAAAATATGAATAAAATAATAAATCAACTTTATGCTACCTATTACAGGATAATTCAATTTAATTTAATCAGGATTAAATTTATGTATCTCCCAAAGCAATAAATTATTTTAAGCATAGGATTACATCGGTAAGATAAAAATTCTAGAAACTTAAGTAATACAGTGTACTTAGATACACGAATCAAGCTTGTGCAAAATATAAAAATATTAACGTAAAAATTTAAATAAATTCCTCAGCTGGTCTAATAGTTTTGAGCCTAATGAGATTTGGGGTTAATTTAATTACTAGAATGGTATTCTCTTGCTAAGCTTCAAGTAGCCAGGATGACCAGAGCTAGATTAAATTACGGAATTAAGCTCATACCGACAAAATAATATTCGCCAAGATCATTGAGCTCTAAGTCAGAGACTACATCTATCAAGATTAATAAAAATTAGGCTCCTACTCAATCTTGGGATTGTTCGAGCTGATTCTCTTAAAATAAGCTACTAAACAGATGAGATATTTATTGTTGTCGATAGCCGGAAATGATATAAGAGCCAGTCGTAGATTTTGTTGAAAGAGTTGGGACCGCTTCTGGAGGTGCTGTTCTTAAAGTAAAAAATGATTGAAACTAGTTTCCTCTGATTAGGATATTGTGAATCAATGTGAAAATTCTTATAATATGTTTTTAAAAGATATTTAAGTCAATAAACCAAATAATCAAATTTCGTTCCTAGAAATCCTGATACCATTTAAAAGAAATATGTGTATAAACTCTCTGAGACGAAATAAAAAAAAAACCCCCCAAAATTATCCAACTAAATGACAATATGATAAATCATCTCAAAAAGATAACATTTTATTGGTTATTAATTACAACATATCCAATAAATAAAACTTTTTTTGGCTTATCCAATTATGATTTTTAATTAATTTAAGAGCGTTGGCCCCGGATAGGGTTAAATATTAATAAAACTCAATTGATATAATCGAGTAAAGAGGACCCCTTACCATAAATGAAAAATTTATAATACTTATTTGGTATGTTTAAATTGAACCTAAACATATTATATCCATAGTGTATCATATTAATATCAACTTATGAATCGCATTTAATATAATAGATTACTTAGGCACTCAAATTTTTCATTTATTTATTAAATTCGATGTCATCACTGACTGGAATTATAGAAAATGTTTTCTAAGCCTGGAAATATTTAAAAATATAACTTATTAATATTTTTTAATTTATTCATAATAATATTTTAACCAAAATTTTTTCTCGAATATATAATTTATAATTATGTTATCAAAAATTACAAGATATTATCAACTATAGATAGCGTAAATATGGAATTAAAATGATTTACTATTTTAAGATTATATAATATATTTGAGATTTTGAATGAAGAAAGAAATTCGTTCTAGTTTGGTATTATTGGAGCGAATATTATAGTAATAATATTATCATTGGCCGAAATCGAAAGATATTTCGATTTAGTCGTTTTATTTTCAAAGATTATATGCTAAAAAAACTTTTTCTTTACAAAATAAAAATTAAATATGAAATTTTAATCACTGTAATTCTTTATGCCTATAAGTGTAATCTTAATAAAAATTCCCCAATATATGTTACGATACTCTATCTCGTTTTATCGAGTAACATAATTTTTATTATCAATTCAATATTGATCCAAATCTACTAGCTCAATAGTATTAAATTATATTTATTTGTAGATATGTATAATAAAGTACAATATATATCCTTAGACATATATATAACTTTACTCAATCCATGATTTTATCAATTTTTTTTTTGACGTCACATATCTTCTTAAGTAAATATCTGGTGTATCAAAGATGAATATATTTATATGATTTAAGCTGTATTATCACGATACATAACCTGAGTTAGTGTATCTTGAAAAGCTAAAGATGTTATGTGAAATAATTGCACCCTAAATAACATTTATTTTCAGCAAAAAATTCATGAATATGAAGGACATAAGAGCTTTATAAACTAATTGAATTAATGATTCTAAGCATTAAAATTTTTCAACTATAAAGTGTGCACCAGGTGAAAAATTGTACACAGTACCTTATTAAGGAATTGTATTTTTTATGAAGCTACCAACATGATCATTATTAAGAAATTATTTCTATATGTGAATATCTGTATTTTTATGCATTAATTAAATTGTGAAATAAACCCCGTGTATAAAAAAAATTCAATTAATAGTATGAATTTAGAAATAAAATAAAATAATTGTATATTCAAATAAGTTTTATTTATATCTAAAGCAAAAAATAAGTTTATTTATTAAAATTATAATATATATGTACGATGTGCGGATCGATGAGATTGATAGTCCATAAAATGATAAATGAATTGTCATCAAGTAATAATCTAGAGTGATTAAATAAGATTTTTCATCTTAATCATTGGTTATATTTCAAAGAACGAGATTTAATATTATGAGATTTTTTGTGGAGAATATGCAATTAGAGCAAACAATATACCAGACAATAGCCCGGCTGCTGGTAATGTTATTACCCAAGAAAGGAAGCATACAGCAAACATTTTCCAGTTAATTGCTTTCATATCTCCATTGCATAGACCAACACCGACCATGGCCCCAGTAATACAATGTGTTGTTGAAACAGGTATTCCAATTCTTGAAGCCGTGACAATAGTTAAAGACGTCCCTAATTCCGCAGCAAAGCCCCTAGAGGGTGTTGTATATGTTATATTATTTCCAAGAGTTCTCATTAAATGATAGCCATATGTTGCCAAGCCAATATCAATACCAATAGCACAATAAGCCAAATTCCACAAAGCAACCTTAGTTTGGTCATTTGGAACTTCTGCAGTTTTCCAAATGTGATATACTGCAGAAAGTGGACCTACAGCATTTGATACATCGTTAGAACCATGTGCAAATGAAGCCGCACACGATGTAAGAACTTGGATGAATTCAAATAACAACTCAGTATTATTGTCGTATTTTTTTGCTCGAGCGTGGATACTTTCGAGTTCTGGGTTGTCCAAGTTACGAACGTCTTTGTTCACACCACGAAGAACTATTTTTTTAACTCTTCCCATAAAGCCTTGGCTTTCTTTTTGCTCTTCGATATCCGTATTTTGTTTTAGTTCAGCTATTTGATCTTCTGTAAGTTCTTTAATTAAGGGCTGTGGTCCTAAAAATGGTGTAAAAAGTATATGATAGAATTTCATATCCTCTTTGTTAATGATTTTTCTTTTCAACCAGCTTGAGTAGAAAAAGTATGAAAAAATAGAGATGATTAGAGATATAGCAGCTGATATTCCTACAATTTTTCTGAAACTGGTTGTTTTTATATTTGAACCGGGCATACCATTGCTAATAATGAATGCCAAATTGATCAAGAAAGTAAAAAATATATATATTGGGATAGCTTTTAACCCTCTATCGAAGCTATTTTTGTGCTCGAAAATAAAATACTTCGATAGTAGATAAATTGTTGCCGAAACAGCAGCTGCAATAAACGGAGAAACGAACCAAGAAGTAACAATTTTTGCAATTCCATCATATCCCCATTTAACTGTGTCTAATCCATATGCAGTTATGCCCATACCAATAATAGCCCCAATGACAGAGTGAGTTGAGGATACTGGCCATCCACGGGATGTGGCAAAAATTACCCAAGTAGCAGACCCAAACACCGAAGTGGTCATTCCAAGCATAAGAAGCTCTGGTTGATTTTTAAATCTAGTAGCATCGATAATTCCTCCACTTATAGTAGAAGATGTTTGTGCACCCAAGAAGAAAGCGCCGATAAATTCTGTAAAAATAGCAATACACACTGCTTCTTTGAGAGTCAGGGTTCCAGATGCAACTGATGTAGCAAACGAGTTTGCGACGTCGTTAGCTCCCATACCATATGCGTCAGCAAATGAAAAAATCATTGCTAAAACAAATACATGAGTATACTGATGAATTTCCATCATTTTCGCGAGTTTTTTAAATTTCTTTTAGGTCTTCGTATTCCTTCGAATTCTGTGTAGAATCAGTAAATCTTTAAGAGTCTGAAGAGTTATTTAGATTTTATCGTTTACATACAGTATTTATTTTTTTAAATTTATTTGTTTTTTCAAAAAAGTGTTCAAGATAGACAAGAAACGATGTTTTAATTAAATGATAATTCAAAGGCTAATAAAAAATAAAAAATAATTTTATTTTTTCAAAATTTTAGCATAGATTGTTCTAGAATTGTCACATTTTAAAATGAATTATATGAATTGATTTGATTTGACAGCTAGTATACACCTGATCCAATACTAATAATTCTACTTTTAAACGCCGCACTAGCAAGTCGTTTATTATATTTAATGGCTATCCACATGGTGAAATAAAATATTTTAGATAATAATGATGAGATTGAGGCTTTAAATAAAATTTATAAATTTTTAATTGCTATATTTCTGAAAAAAATACAGGTGCGTTAAATTTGAATTAATAAATTACAACAGTTCACGAGAATTATTTTAATACTACAAAAAAATAGAAAATAAAAAATAGAAAATTTTATTAAACAAGGAACAATTAAATCAGGCTCATTGAATTTATAATTAATAATATAATTTATTTAATTTCTTTATGTATGATATTTGAATGTCAAATATGAATATAAATAATTTGAATTATTAAATAAAAATTTTAAAATTCTAAATTTATTAATGTTTTTTTTTTCTTTTTTTTTTTTTCAATTATTAAAAATGGCTTTTTAAAAGTTATAAAATAAAACAATTCGCTAATACATAATATTTATTTAAATTTGTAGTGGTAAATTGGAAGCTCGTTTTAACAGTGAAGCTTTTTGTGCATAAAATATCCTGTTATTCCTCGATACTCTTATATTTGAGTTAAAATAGATGACTTTATTGAGTAGAATAACTTTAATCCGATCGATTTTTTATTTTAAACCAGTAAATAATACATATAAGAAAAAATTCCAGCTTTTCCAAAGAGTCTCCCATATTAGAGTAAATAAAATTAATTGAAATATAAAATACATAATTTATACATGGCCCATAAGACTATTATTTCTTAATAAACATTAGCCTATCGCGTGTGAAATTGATAAAATGAAATCGATATACGTTGTGAAACTATCTAGATAATATGGTCTAGATTATTATCAATAGCCCAATTGTCTCATTCAGACACATTTGACTCGACTTGTTTTCAGATGAATTAGTTAAAATTTTATATGCTAAATTAATATCTTTTAGCATTTTATTGAATCTAGCAAGTTCAAAGTAAATTGAAAATGTAATATTTATTATCACGATATATTATCAGGTAAACATTTTATTCTCCTGCAAATAATTATTATGAATGGCATTCTATAATATATTATAATTTATTTTACATTAATATGTGTTTGACTTAAATTTGTAAAAATATTTAAAATTTTCTATTTAATCCTTTCACGGGCGGTAGGTTGTTTTTGATCTACAAGATATAACCAACTATTTTTAATAATTATACTTTAATTTCGAGGCCTTAATAATTATTAGCTTATTGTAATATAACAGCAAATAAACTTGTTTTGGTAAAAATAATAAACTAATCATTAAATTCGATTTTTTTATATAATGTTGGACGGAAATGGGTTAATTTAAATTTTTAAAGATTTTTTCGTTTTGGTGGTTTTTAATTTTTATGAAAATATAATAGTGATAATACTAAAATTTAATAGTAAAGTATTTTGATTATTTATACTATCTCGAAATAGAAAATCACTCAATAACAAGTTTTGAAAATAAAAAATTTTATACTACCATATTAGCTTCTTAATTTTACACAAAATTAAAATCTGTGCATATTTGAATCAGATCTAAAATTACTATCAACAAATTGATTAATCAATTTATTTGATATCATTTAAAAGAAAGAAGAGTTAAAGTTAGTGTTAATAACCTTTAATAATAGAGCTTAAAAGCTTCCTTGATAAAGATTCATAAACGGCTTATGTCGTAGGGAGATTCCGACAAGGGTAGATGTTATCTAACATCTACCAATAGAAAAGTGATAGTAATTAGGAGTAGATTGACTCGGGATATCCAGGTTCATTCTACTCCCATTATACGAAACTCACTTTAAATTGATAACAAACTTGAAAACTTATAAAGGGAGAACGAAGACCCATTTTATCAGGGATGCATCGAACTCCTCTAAAAAAAAAAAAAAAAAAAAAAAAAAAAAAAAAAAAAA
>LSSN01001091.1:0-10246 GCA_001970855.1 Smittium culicis | reverse complement strand
GTCGTGCTGGCAGACTCCGCCGAAAACCTGCAAACATCATTGGACTCCATCAGTGTGTGGTCGGACACCTGGGAAATGGCTGTGAATGCCTCCAAGTGTGCGATCATGGCTGTCAACTGCGACGATCCGGCCGTACTGAAGCTGCAGCGACAGACCGTCTGCACCACTGACCAGTACACATACTTGGGATACATAATGAATCCCAAATGGAGTGTGGCTGGTACAATTAAGAACAACAAAATGAAGGCCCAGAAGGCCATGTATGCTGGTTATTATTTTTTAAACCGCTCTGACGTGCTGACCGAACTCAAAGTTCGGTTCATAAATTCGGTCCTACTACCTATTGGGTGCTACGGTGGCGAGACCTTCGGTATGAGCGAAAACCGATGCCGCCCCATTCAGACTGTAATTGACCAGGCAACCCGCATGGTTGCCAAGGTCGGAAAAAACGCCGCTATGGAGCGGATCCGCGAGGAACTGGGCATCAGATCAGTGTTCCTGCGCACCAGCACTGCCCGTGAGCGTGCATATATCAAGTGGCCGGCGTCCAAAACATGGATCGCCGACCTCATCAACCAGCCTATCAAGGCGCAGAAATCCACCTGGGTGACTGGATGCTCCAGGTGGATCAAGAAATACTGCACCAAAAACGCCGCTGGACAGACTGTGATTCCATTGGCCAATAGAAAGGCCAAAAACAACAAATCGAAAATTCAACACTGGGTTATTAGCCGAAATATCAAAAATAAATGCAATTGGATTGGCCTCACCGCACTGCATCCCACACTGAGGCTGGACCTCCAGTACATCGGGAGAATGCGAATGGGCAGCTATTGGACTGCGCAGCGCCTATCCAACACCAAAATCATCAATAAAAAATTTTAAAATATTTTTTCCCTGCTGCAAACTCTGAGTCCCTGAGACTGCAGGCCACTTACCATTGGACTGTGCCATTTGGTACATAGTACAGAATAAAACGATCGGCCGGTTAAAACCAGCTTCGATCAAAAATGACACCAATTTTTTGTTATCAAATTCTAATGAAGCCCAGTTGGGGCTAGTTGGGAAACTCCTTGTGGAGAAGTCTAAAAAATCTTTAAGCCAGCTCCGTTCCGGCGCCGCCGATCAAATTTATGAGTTGGAAACAGCCAAATTTTTTGACGGCATTCGTGTTGCCAAGTCACATATACTAGAAAGTATAAGTGATTTACCAGCTCCTTTGAAACAATAACCAGTGGGTATTGAGCTGCTAGAGCGGCAGAGGGGAGTCGGTTGAAAAATTATTTTTTTAACATTTTTTTAACTTTTTAAATATTTTTTGATAGTTTTGAATATACTTTCGTATTATGTTTAATAAACTATCTGACGCAAAAAAAAAAAAGAAAAAAAACTGTTTACTGATATATTTAGCCGATATTTCGCATACAATAAATACTAATTTAACTGTCTCCAGTCCAGCACAATGTATAAAAATGTACTTATTCTTTTTTGATTTATAAGAATTTTATATTTTTTGCTATTATATGACATGCAAATGAAATTTAGGCCTCTCAATTAAAGAATTTTTATTGAAAATAGTTTTCTATATTTGATAGATCATAAAATGTCTACCGCTGATGAATGGGTTAATATGAGCTAAGTAATTTGTAAATGTAGAGCCTTTAGTTCTTTTTGTAATGTATAGCCATTAAAATAATTAGTTATTAGATGGATTTTTTATGATTGACGAATAAAATGTAAATAGATTACAAATAACAAACAATTATTAATAAATAAAATGGGTATTATATGAATTGAAATAAAAATTTCAAATGCTTAAATATAAAATTGTAGCTTGAAAAATCCAGGACTTTGAGGATTAACGAATTAATTATATTTATATATATATATAAAACCAGAGATTTTACTAATAATAATTTAGTAATAAATTATCGTTATATAAATAATTAATAATAAAATGAATAATAAATATCAATATTTAAATACTATAAAATACCAAGCTGTCAGGTCCCGACATCTGAAGCATAACTGATAAATTAAAGAATGACTGAAATGATCAAAATGATAAGATTCACAAGCTATGCTATTTCCAGTTCAAAAATTTAACCGTATATTTCGGTTGAAAGCGAGTGTTAATACTGAAAAGTTTCTGTCTGATCATAAAAGAAATTTATCAGTTATGGCAACCTTGGTTGCGAAGAAATTAGGGAGGAAAAATTTTCGCCAGAGCTGATGGGTGTCGTTATGAGCATGCCAATCAGATATTATCGGTGATCTCGCCACCGGTTGCAGCTCAGGGGTATATTTTCTACTGTCTCATGCACATAAAAATTACATTATGTCCAAAAAAAAAAAATTTTTTTGCGGACGATTTTCTATTTTGTCAGGAGATGACTGGACTGAAAAGTTGCGATGCACTTATTCTCAATGCTGTAAGGCTAAACAATTAATTGTTATCGTACCAATAAAATTATGTGATAAAAAAAAAAAAAAAGGCTTAATAATTAAGATATTTTCTAGTTTTCTATTCCACCCTGTATATATGGGTTATAAAACGATTGATTAAACTCTGTCAAAAATCTTCCATAACTATAGTGTGGCTATTTGAAGCCTGGTTATAATATTTTTTATATTTAACTGGTGCTACCAGTCATCTAGGTCGCCTATCAGGGATTCATCGTTGCATTAAAGAGATCAGCGATTCATGATTTTGATGTTTGAAACTTGTGGTTTGTACGCTCGCCGGCTTTTCTGGTGCGCATGAACTCTGAGGTTATATCCAGCTCGTCTCTGGTGTAATATATAGCCACGAATTTCCTAAATTTTGCGTCAAATCGAATGGAATTGTCAATTTCAGACTTGTACAGACTTGCTACAGTCTTAGCCTATTTAAAAATTTATCTACAGAGTAATATGCAACCGACACCAGGACCGCATTGATTGACTTTTTTTAGTTCTGTAAACATATTTGACCATCACAGGAGGCTGTATACAGCCTTATTCACCTAATTTTAGTTGAGCTTGATCATACCAGATACTTACCACTCGCTATTCATAATATGGCCCAGGTAGGTGTAATTGTCGGTGGAGTTGACTTTATGGTCCTGATGTGTCTTAAAAAATTTCTGGATTAAAAAAATGATGAAATTTAATTTCGTATTTAGATAGATGAAAATTTATCTTCCATAAATAAATTTTTATATCCTCATAATATTTTTTTTCCTTCAATTATTTTTTTACTTTAAATTAACATTTTCTTTCGAATGTAAATATTTACTTTTAATTTTATTTCATTAATTATTTTTCTTTTACTTGATTCAATGCGATTTTTTCATAAAAATCTATGTTTTATTCTATAAATTTATCATAAATTATTTAATTGGCTATAATATGTTTTTATAATTTATATATATACTCTATGTAAATATAAAATATAATTTTATGCTAAGCTTGTCTCTCGTTAATATTTGTAATTTCGTAAGTGGAATAAACTATTAATTTGTTACTTTATTAATACAAATAGAACTATTACAAATTAATATTTAATAATTTGAAATACTAGTTATTTCTCGTGATAATAGAAAATAGAAAATAGAAAATATACTTTGAAAACCCGTTTGAAAAAAAATAAAAGTTTTTTGCAAAATTAATTTTGTAACTATGTAAAAAAGATGGAACAGAGAGCAAATTTGAATACAAAACCCTATAATTTATGTCTCACGGGGTTTCAATGATACTCATGATACAGTCTTCGACAAATCACCTGAACAATTGATTTCCGCTATCTGATATAGATGATGTAATCTTTTTAAATTTTATTTTATCCAATCCAAATTAAATCAAAATTTCTTATAAATTATAAAAAAAAAGCTCCAGCGAGATTAAAAAGGTCTAAACAATTGTTAGATATTTTTTATTTAATAAGTAACAATGTACAAAGATTTTATAAAATCAAGGTAAGGATATTCATTATTTTTTTTTCAAAATCAATTTTAATTGATGTTTTTTTAATAAAATAAAACTAGCATTGTTCTTCGTCATAATCCCCATCTTCATCTTCGCTCTTGTCTTTTCTATTAAATTTAAACTGAAATACAACTCCAATAATCGAAAGAATTATTGTTCCGAAAATCATTCCATATACGTGGAGAGTCCTTCCTATTACTTCTAATGAACCGTTATATACTAGTTTTATTGTTTCTTTGAAACCAGTTTTAGCGAAGCAATCAATACCCACAAATGTTGCGTATGACCCATAAAAAGAGCTTCCAATTATTGTTGCTATTTTTTCATACAATAGGGTAATTATACCACAAATTACACCTATAGCAGCTATAAAGCATAATCTTGCTATGTTGTTAGTTAAGAAACCTTTGGATGAAAAAGATAAGATTACATAAGCTAATGAAGCACCAGCATTTAAACCGACTAAGAATAACCCCAATTTTTTGAAGCGTAAGCAAAGATAACCACCAAGAATACCAAATACAGCTGCAATTGCAAAATATACAATAGTAATTATCCTTTGAGTTTCAGGAGGTGGTGAATGTATTTTATACTCTACTGCCGTCACAATAACGACTATAATTTTATATTTAAAAAATTTTTAGTTATTATTATACATATATATATCCAATTTAATAAAGATATTCTTACACATAAATATGAATCCAATATATAGAATAAACCATTTTATAAATTTTCTGCCAAAGAAAGTTACTATTAGTCCAAGAATTATAAGAATTACACCAGACAAAACTCCTGAGGCAGTGATCGGCGTACTAGAAGCTATGAAAATGAAAATTTGAAACAATTAATAATCAATTCAAATTAAAAAATTAATTTGTGTCATTTACCATATAGCAAGTGCGTATTGTCTGCAGATAGATCTTTTGCGCTTGCTAGAAGCATAAAAAACAGATAAAAAAGAGAGCTTAAGGTGGTAAACATTTAGCAATTTTAAGAATTTTTTAGAATTTTTATTTTTTATCAAAAGTTAGAGAGCATATATACTTTGAAAGATATAAGTACTATAAGATTATTTATCGGTAACTAATAATATAAAAATTGTGAAAGTTTTCAAGTATTTATACGTTTTCCTAAAATGAATTTTCGAGTATGAAATAAATAATATATACTATACTACTTTTTTACTGTTGTGAATTTTAGAAATTGAAAAACTAAAAAAACCTCTGATTAAAACTATTTTAATAGTATACATGCTTTTTAAAATCTTATCAATAATGTAGCTGCATTGGATAGAAAATTATAAATATAGTTTTAGCTGTTATTTGCAAAAACAAATATGCGAGCATCTATAAATATTTTTTTAAAGTGCAGTAACTATAATATTATGCAGTCATAAAGATTTATATACGAATCATCTGAGCTAACATAGTATTTGATATTTTTTAAATTAAACAATTAAATAAGCGATTGGTATTTATAAGAAACATTAATTTAACCATTTACAAAACAAACCTAAGCTATTTATGAAATTTATCTTTTTACAGATTAACATTGATTGAGCACATTAAGAAGTATTATATATTATTTTTCGTAACAAAACTGCAACGCTAGTCAGAATTTAAATTATAAGTTATTGATAATCTATACTAAATTTGGATTCAATTTACACAAGAGGAGTGATAGATATCACTGTATTTTATTTACGCGAAACCTCAGAGTTAATAAAATAAAATTTCATATTTAAATTCATGTCATCAGCAACATTTTATTATTTGATGCACAATAAAGCGATTATTTTTTTTTCTGCACACACTTATTTATATGAAAATTCTATTACTCACCAATAGAACACATTTGAATTTTTTGACGCAATCAATGTGATTTTATTGGAAATATAAAAAAAATTCACTATACGCTAGCGTGCTTAAAGTCTATAAGTTGTTGAAGCTGGAATTCAACGATATTTTACAGATCAAGAATAAAATTTTATTGAAAGAGATAAAAAATTTTAATAACGAATGCGTTTATAAATTTTGAATATCATTTTCTGTGACGGGTGATCTTTGTCATCTATAAAAAAAAAATACAATACGTTTCAACTTTTTCAGAGAATATTTTTTAAAATAATATAACAGCGAAACTAGGGCCTAAAAATTACGATTTTTTATTAAGTATTGGGGTTAGAATTTATCTTGGGCACTATTGTTGATTACGGGACTAGAATAAGACGATGTTAAAAGGTTGATGAAATTATGTGCAAAAAAATTTTGCTTGATTTTTTATTAAAATCTATAATATGAAGTAATTTTAGTTATTTTATTAATTAAAACTAGCACTTGATTGATTGAGTTAAATTTTGACGTTATAGATAAACCAGTATTATAAAAATATTTATATCTACACATATCATTCATATTTTACCCAAAATAAAAGATGCATAAATTGTAGATATCCAACAGAAAAAAGTAAACAAAAAAATTTTCAAATCTACAAAAACTTTTTAGTTATTTTTTTAAAAATCAAAATACAATTTCAATGGTTTATAACTATAAGTAAAAATTATGGTAGTGTATGCAAAAAATAATTAAATTTGTTGTATACATTCACTTTTATTACCGTTTCTTTTTTTTCCATAGCCCAGTCAATCTATTATAACTGTAAGCTTTTTTTTTTTTTTTTGGAAAAAGTTGTCTGAAACATCAATAAAGGTATGGTATGTATTTGGATTATATTGTTAATAGATAATGTCGATTTACTCTTTTGGGAATGTAATTCTATTTTTGAATCGAAAAATTCAACTAATTCCTATAGTTAATATAAAATTATGAAATACGATCATACAAAAACTCGATGTATTTGGAGTATAAAGTTAATACAAGTTCGTTCATTTTTGATGGTTGAAAATTGGCTTATACATATGAAATAAAATACTGATACGCTTTATAAAATGTGTTTACAAATGATAAATATCCTAAAGCTACAAATGACAAAAAAAATATCAATACGAGCTAAAATTTTTTAAAAAATAATGTTTATCAAGTTAAATCTATTTGTATTTTGTAAGTTTGCATGCCTTTTATATATGTTACATTGAATATATCTAGCTTTCTTAATTATCTAATTTTAACTTTTTCACTGAATTTATTTTATTTTTGATCACTGAAAACTTATGGAATTCATATAAATAATATTAAATTACATTAAAAATCGATTATTTTTGACTAGTTAAAAGTAATTCAAATATTAAAGTTATATATACAA
The DNA here is from genome assembly GCA_001970855.1 of Smittium culicis. Taxonomy (NCBI): domain Eukaryota; kingdom Fungi; phylum Kickxellomycota; class Harpellomycetes; order Harpellales; family Legeriomycetaceae; genus Smittium; species Smittium culicis. Next base: position 3,016 of record LSSN01001091.1, on the reverse strand, counting down.
AACCAACAAAATCAAAAAAAAATAAATTTATACGAATTTATTTATCGTGGAAATTAATTATAGTAAATGTACTTCATTTTATGTTATTATGCAATCTTTTTGGAATTATGATAAGTTGTAAAATAAAGAAAACATTGTACATGAGATTGTGGAAATATTTCATAGATGTATTTATATGAGTGAGAATAAATTGTATAAGACTATATAATATATGTACTGAGTGGTAAAAGGAGTGAAAATAAATATAATAGATGAAGCTTTAAGCGGAGGGAAAAGTCTGTGGTAGTTTGCTCAAATTAGTTCTTAGTAGTTCTAAACTGAACAATCATACCAATAATAGCAAGAATTACAGTACCAGCTAGCATACCATAGACGCTAGAGGATCTACCTTTGATACTTTGATAGCCTTGGGCAATAAGAAGGATTGATTCTTTAAAACCGGTTTTGGCGAAACAATCGATGCCAACAAAAGTTATGTATGAACCGTATACGGAAGAACTTGCAATGATAGCAGGACGTTCCATGAACAACGTCAAAACACCGCCGATTATACAGAAAACAACAATGAATATGATTCTTGCATAGTTTTGATTGAAAACTCCAGTTGCAGAAAAGGTGAGTATGAAGTTAGCTAAGGCGAAACCACCAAGTACACCAATTAAAAATACACCGACTCTGTATAAGAACAAACATAAAACACCACCCAAAACACCACACAACATCGCAACGATAAAGTAAATTATAGCTCGTGTGTTTTCGCCATCGTTTGGAGCGCGGATTTTATATTCGACATAAAGAACAATAATTCCTATATAAATAAAATATAAAAAGATTTACTAAATGAATGAGTATATTACAGTGTTAGAAACTCAATTTATTATTCAACGATAGCTTCACAAGTTAAGAAACCCTTAATTGATAAAAATGAATGATAACTTACCAACAAAGCAGAAGCCAGCAAGGAAAATCATTGCTTTTACGAGCTTACGTCCAAAAAAGGTAAACATGATACCGATGATCAAAAGAATTATTCCTGGAACAATTCCTGAAGCAGTGATGGTGCCCTTAGAAACTGCATTTTGAAAAAAATGATAAAGTTAGAGCTATTATAAAACACTGTAAGAACAGTCAAAAAATTATAAAATAGTTACATTCAATGACATCAGAACCGCTGGAATCAGCACCGAGGACTCCGGTTAGCATTGAGAGCAGAAAGCAGAATATTAAATAAAGCGTGTTCATATCGAATATTTGGGTATTTAAAAAGTATTATAAAGGTTACAAGGTTAAAAACGATAAGGGTTTTACAGATTATACAAGAAAATTAAAAATTATTCGAAATAATTTGAAATAATTTGAAAAAACTAGTTAAATTGAACATCTGTATCAGGTCATGTAGTTTCTATTTATATTTTTTTACAATCATGATTGTTGCCAGAGAAATAAGTTTATTTTTTTACTTGCATTCAATTTAAGTAATTTTAAGCTTTTGTCTTGATAACCACGCGAGTGATCTGACTTGGCTTCCATTGGGCTTTCGATACTAAAAATAGAAGCACTCCAGCAAATCAAATTTATTGGTAACGTAATAGGATTCTTGAATAATTTTTTATTATAATTTTTACTTTTTAACCATTTCTGAATGTCTATTCGTTAAAAGAATGAACCTGCAGGACTAATTTACCCATACACAGACACTTATGCCTTTAATCACTTAATGCGAGTCGACTTGGCGTGGGCCTGACCAAATCACGCACTAAATAAAAACAATTCCCTAAAAAGTATGCCTGAATTATTTTAATTCCTCAACATTTAGCGATTAAATTCTATAAAATTATCACCAATTAATTTTAATCAATGCTGAAAGGGTATTCCCAATAAAACTCGTTAGAAAAATAAATACTCATTCAACATCTTGAGTTTGAGAAAATGAATTATGTCTTGTAAAATCCCCCCATTGTTCAACACCAACTCCCAATTAATAAGCATAACTATAAACAATACAAAGCCAGCGAAAATTTCTTTCAACCAATAACAATAGGATATAAACAATCAAGCAACGCCACTGCAAACCCGTTTGCATTTTTGTTTTTATCTCTAACACATATGCAAGAATAAAAAAAATGAGAAAAATACTCAAAATGTGTTATACTCCTAAATATATAGGCACTCTATCCTTCACTAATAAAATTCATCACATATAAAGCATATAAAACAGTTTTTTATACTAACATAGTCTCATCAACAATTTTAGAGCGAGATCGGGATTCTAAATCACAACATTGCATGTACAGACTAGAAAAAATCTAGCCCACTCACTTTAGATCAAATTCGGTAGTGATTAACCCATTAACCTTTTCACGAAAGGTAGAGTTTTATTGGTTCACCAAATCTAGAAAATTAATCTCAATAAATTTAATGTAAAACCGAGGCTGTATCGATTATTGGTAATTGCAAATATAGCAGCAAATAATTCATTTGCTTATAACCATAAGCGAATCGTCAGATTATCATTTTTATTGAGTGTTGGGTATAAAAGGGTTACTTTACAAGTTTGACTCATAATCTATTTCCCAACAAAAAATAATTCTACGATTTTTTTATGAGATAATATTGAAAATTTTACATTCTATTATTTCATCTTTATTTTAATTGACAATTTTTAGTTTTATATAAAAGAACGCAAAGTAGCTAAAAATTTTTATTTATTGTTTGGCATCATTATAAATTCCTTGGTTTTCTTATTACATTTTATTTTATAATTCGCCACAAATACATGCCCCGAAATGATAAGAAGTGCTGTTCTCAAAAATAAATAATATTATCAGATAAAAGTACTATGCAATATTGGCATTAGTAAACATTAATAATTATAATCCTATTTTTATTATATACAAATGGTGCTTGAGAATATATTCCAAGGCTATAATTTTGTAATACAAAAATTAATTTATAATACTATATATAATCATTGAACAATAATTAACTAGCTAGTTTCAACATATCAAGCTAAAGA
>LSSN01001090.1:0-48647 GCA_001970855.1 Smittium culicis | reverse complement strand
AAAAATATATCACCAGCGTAGTACGCTGTAAGCTGATTTTTGCTTTTTGACTTTTTTTTAACTTTCTAGCTCGAATTTCGAAATTCTGAAAACAGCAAACTTAATTTTAAGCGATTTAAAATTTTTGATTTTTTTACAAAAAATTTAACTTTTTATAGTATATACATATACTTTTCATCTGATATGTTATAGTTATAATGTATAACTTTTTTATGTACACTATATATTTATTGCTGATATGTTACTACATTCTTTTTTGCACTTTAACCCAATTTTACCAGCTCTTTTTTTACATGAACGAAATACTGTAAAACTATTTGATAAAAAAAAAAAATTAACCAATTTCATTTGTGATTGTTTTTGCAGGGAATTTTATTTAAGCAAGTAAGATTATAGAAGGAATATTAATTGTCCAATAATTAGGGTTAATCATCATTCATGCATTAACTGCTAATTATTGGCCAGATTTATAATTTGATACTTTTACACTGTAACTCTTTATGCCTAAAAGTGCTCTCTTCGTTAAGAATCCCCCATATCAGAAAATAATAAGCGTGTAATCGAGGAGGAATTAAGAATTGGGAGCGTATTGGAGGTTGGAAAAAAAGTCTAATTTGTTTGGAAAGAGTGATTAGTAAGGTGATGCTTCTTGCATGACCTAGTTTAAATCCCTAACAACTATTACCCGTGGAAGAGGGGGGGAGGTGAGTATGGTATCAGATAAATTATAGCTAAAAAAGGTAGATCAGATGTTAATTTTCGGAGGCAGAATAGAGCAATATTAATTAGTGATTAGCAGAGAAGAAATCGGCGCATTTATGAAAAAATCGGGTTGGACGAAAAGCTTAGCGCATTTAATTGAATGTACAAGAAGTTGCGGTGTTATTATGCCGGAGCGTTTCTAAAAAGATAACGGCATATAGGAAAATTCAATTCTTAATGGATATTGCGATAGGCCTTTAATTGAGTAGCGTACAAGTAATTGTGTCAGACATGGACATACAAAGGAAAGGTTTTTTTTTAGGGTGGGGGGCAGCAGACAATTGCATGATTTTTTTTTTTAGGAAGAGAATTGAAGCGTGATCAGCAGCTATTTTGAATGTGTAGCGCAATAGTAGCATCAATTCTTTGGGTAAGTACAGTAAAATGAGATAATATGCATATCCTCAAATAAGGCCATTTATATACAGATGAAAGAAATACAGCCAACTGATGGAATAAAACAATTTTGATTCTGAGGAGCTAAAAATTATTGGGTTTGCAGCAGAGTATTAGCAAATAGCAAATGTGCTATTGAATGATAAGCGAATATAAGTTTGGTAATTTGAAGTGATTGGCGAGGAATAGTCAAGCTATATCAGATGATATTTCTGCTTGAGCCAAAAAGTATGATGCAGCTCAACAGGTGATAATTGCTGACAATTCAGACTATGTTTCACTGATTAGAAAAGCGATGCATTGGCGCTGCTGATTAGTTTGGTCGCTTTTTATTGCTCGGCCATAAAGAATTACCTAAAAAGTAAACATAATTTCCCACATTCCGCATTCCACATTCCACCGAATCTCTTATCTTTTTAGCTTTTATGAATATTTATATTTCTATTTCTGATCTTTCTATCTTTTTTATTGCTATACTTGTAACTTTTTTCTCATCTAAGCACACCGGAAGACGGTAAGTAAACAGAAATCTATTGGCAGATATCAAGTTATTATTATATAACATTATAATCCCTATAAATTGCGAAAAACGATTTGCTAAGCCTTTTTTATCGCGATGTCAATATGGAAGCCTGTGTTGGGAATTGCTATCTATAACCAGCCAATGAAATGCTAATTTAATATGTCATGGTTACTAATTCAATCCAGCTGCGGAAATAGGTCCTCAATAATTGGTCCATCATATACTCTGAAGGTAGCTCAATATTTCTCCATTTAATCAGATATGAATGCAACAGCCAGTACATACAGCGTATTCAAGGGGTGCGGCATCGAGGCGTTGATTAGTGGCTAGTCGGAGCTTGATTCTGCCAATCCCCCAAAAGTACCCTTAGTAATAAAGATTCCAATTACCATAATAGTGAAGTTGACAATCGCCATAGTAGTAAAGTTGACAATTGCTTTAGTAATGAGGCTGTCAAGCTCTTAGTAATAAGGGCATTAGCAAAATAAGATCATAAAATAGCTCCTTCCCATCAAAGCCAAAAAAGAGCGTCAATAAATATGAGCTTGTTCTGAAAAGCTTCCATACAATTTTATGAGTTATAGATGAAAACTCTTTTGTCCAATAAATTCGCCTAATCATACTCGCTAAGCCGCTCCCTGCCCTTACTGGCCGCGACCCCCTATACAAATTTGAATATTTTGACAGATCATTTTATAATCCAAAAACTTTTTACTTCATTTTATATAAGCCTCAACATGAAAAAAAAAAAAAAACTAAAAAAGTATAAATGCAAGTGTAAATGCCAATTTTACTTGACCATCAAAAACTAACTTTTGTTTTTTTTTTTAGATTTCTATATACAATTCCTTATGGCTCTTTCTACATTTCTTCCTATCCAAAAATATCTACACCGCTCGTACTTTTCTTTCTAGTCAAACCAAAATAACCATACTACTGCTCTAAATAAATATATCTACTCTGCTATTATAACTTTCTTGTCAATTCTGCTATTTTATTTCATATTGCTAATATATTACCTCAATAAACAGTACCTCTCTAAACATACCAAAAGTCTTTATTTAAACACTGCCTTTTTAATGTTTATTTTATTCTAAAAATATTATTGTTGCTACCTTTTTTTTTTTCATTTCTCCCTACACAAACTATACACTCTTCATATACCTATTTCTTTGCTGATTTAACCCTTTATCATAAACCCTGTAAACCAATTCAAATAAAATGTTGTCCGGTGCCAGAATAAGCCTAGATATCCACAGTGACACCATCCTTTTCCACGGAACTGAAGAATCTGCAAGCTCAAAGCTCCTTTATGGCAAAGTCCGCCTACACGTAAAGTCAAAGACAAGAATACGCTCATTATACGCAAACGTATCTGGTATTTCAAGCTACGGCTTCGTCAATGAAAATTATGAAAGCCCCTCTTTCAATGTAAATAACTGCTACGCTTCAAAATCACAGATCTTGGACCACAAAGAAGTCCTTTTTGAATCTTATGAAAGTAACGGCTCCCTCTTCCTCCCTAAAACTTACGAATTCTCCTTCATCATCAAAATGGAAGGCAGCTTACCGGCTACCGTTTACACTGAATACGGGAAAACCGAGTACAAACTAAAAGTCGTCCTAGAAAAAGCAAATATCCTCTCTATGAACGTATCCAAATCTATCCCAATATACGTTCGCCGCATCATCGATATCGACCAGTTGGTTTCTCCTCCTGTCGCCCCTCCCCAGCCTTTAATCGAAGCTGTCGATGATTTATTGCCTGCTTTTACCTCTACACCCACCCAACTCTCCTCATCCTCCCTAATTACATCGCCGGTCTCCTCCCCAATATCTTCTCCTTCCGCATCATTCGCTGATTTGCCTTCCACTATAAACCATAACTCCTCTGCTCCTGCATTTAGCCCTACACCTTCAGTTGATTCTTCTCTACCCAGATTAATCTCCAAATCATTCGATAACAAACTACACTTGAAGATTTATACCAACAGCTCCATCTACACTACCGAACAACAACTCAAAATCTCTGTTGAATTGTTCCCTCTGCACGAATCTGTTAGAGTTATATCTATAGGATCCGTCTTTAATGAAAGCGTTTCAATTAAAAGTCTAAGCTCAACAACTGGTCAAGTCATCGCCTCAAAGCGATACCTCAGAATCATCAACTCTGTCCACAAAAATTTATCCTCCTTCCAATCTGTATCAAAAAATGAATTCTTTTCCTCAAACTCTTATGAAATGCTCCTCCAAACCTCTTCAAGCCACAAATCTGCTCAACTCGACATTGAAAACAGCATCTTTAAAGTTTCTCACTATGTCAAATTGTATTGCATCATTGACTTTGAAGGCAAACGCGAAAAACTTTTTTCAGTATTCCCAGTGTTCATCGTCCCCAATGAATACTTCACTGAATTTAACAATCTACCCCTTTACTCTCCCTCTGAGCCTAATGCTCAAATCAATTTATTACCTCCTGCATACTCTGAGTAATTAGCTCTATCATTCTTCAATTACTCCCCCCCCCCTCCTCCTCATCTTTTTCTCAATATTTTAAAAGTCCTGCAACGGATTTAAAAAAGAAATGAAAATTTTAACATCCGAGTATAAAGAGAATCAAAAATGTGCTCAAAAAAAAAAGTATCAACAAACCCCTCATCTTGGAAAAAAAAAATATTATACACCTTCTAAATCTAACCTCTATTTGGACCAAATATTCTGTTCCTATTTTCTCTCCCCCTCCCCCCCCCCCTTAACTGACATTTTTCTTTTTATATAATTTGTATATACGACTACACCTCTTTTTTTTTTCCTACACTTAATTTTACATATTCACTTTTTTTTTTTGTATATAGTTTGCATCTTCTCTTATACTATTTATAGGGTTTTCGCATAATTTAATTTACTGTTTATACTTTTCCTTCTACCTTTAATAAAAATCCCTAAATCCCAATTTACTTTTTTTCTTCCTATAAACCTAATAATTTTGTTATTTTATTATAAAAAAAATTAGCTGTATATCATTCGCATTGCATTATTAGGGTTGAAAAATTAGCAACTCGAATATGTAAAAAAAGTATAAAATATCATATCAATCTTCAACTATGATTAGCCAATCATATCTATTTGTTAATAAAGTTAGATAAAATTATTTAATAATAAGCATGTTTCGATCCAAAAAAAAAGTAATTCAATACTAAAACTGTTTTTCTTCTCTTTATTTTTTTTTTAGCAAATTAAAAAAAAAGAATATAAATACGTATATATACACAAAAGCATGTCTAAATCGATACCAGGGCTGGAGGCCGAGTTTTCCAGTTTGGCTGAGCTTCTGTACTTGACGATATCGCACGGCAAAGAGTTCGCTAAATTGAAGATATCTCCGCCGCGCGGGATCTTGCTGTATGGCCCGCCAGGGGTCGGAAAAACGATGCTCGTCAAGCAAATATCCGCCCTGTTCGAACTTCCAGTTGTAATATTTATGTTCTATTCACCAAATGAAAAAACTAAATTAAATAAATAAATGATGCATCAATTATTGACGATTGATTTACGCTGCGTGTCTGTTAAATATACGTTTGTGTGTGTTTATCTTTGTGTTGGTGAAATAGGTTTCGGTGGTTGGATCGGAGATTGCGAGCCCGTACGTCGGCGAGGCCGAGAAGCAGCTGCTCGCCAAATTCGCTGAGGCCCGTGAACTGTCAAAAAACCTGGGTAAGCCAGCGATCCTGTTCATTGACGAGCTGGTAAATATTTCGCATCTCTTCCCACTCCCACCCCCCCCTCCCAAATCATTTTACTCAACAATCTTTACATCAAAAAAAAACATTTAAAAAAAATTTTTTTTTTATATACCTATTTTGGTATATACGTAGGACACGATCGCGCCGAGCAGGGAATATGCATCGAGTTTGGAGAACCGGCTTGTTTCCGCGCTGCTCGTCCAGATGGACGGATTGGTAGCTGCTTCTTCAGGGCTCGTTATTATCGGCGCCACGAACATGCCGAACTCGATCGACAGCGCATTGCGACGCCACGGCCGGTTCGAGCGTGAGATCTACGTCTCGGTGCCAACCGCCAACAAACGCCGCCGCATCCTCGACCACTACTTATCCAGCCTGCGCGCGGACGTTTCGCTTCTCGATATAGGTAAAAAAAAAATTTTTTTTTCCTCACCTGCCTCCCCTTCACAACCTTATCTAGCTAGCTAGCTAGTTAATTGGTTTGGGTCTTGACTATATCCCGAATGTTTTTTTTTTTTTTTTAATGTGTGTGCTGTTCTTTTTTTTTTTTTTTTTTTAATTTTTTTGGGTGCGTGTTTGTCAATTAGGATGGCTCGCGGGCGCGAGTGTTGGTTTTGTCGGCGCTGATTTGAACGCGCTCGTGCGCGAAGCGTGCCTCGTTGCGCTGAAGACGAGCAGCGGCGGTCAGTTGGTCCTGACGAACGACCATTTCCGCGCTGCGTTCAAGGTAATTGTAGCATCGGTGCGCAAAGAGCATATTGTCGACGCGGGAACGTTCACGTTTGACGATATAGCGGGACTCGAGCACACGAAAGAGGTAAAATACCTGGATGATATGCAATGTGATGCGAGCATAGTTTTATTTATTTATTTATTTATATTTACGTATGATATAAGCAAATGGCTGATTCTACAATTGCAAGTTACTAACACAAGCGCTGCGCTTTTGGTTGACTTTAGGAGCTGAGGAGGGCGGTCGAGTGGCCGCTGGTGCATGCGCGCAAGATGGCCGAACTGGGCGCGCAGGTCGCGCGCGGCATTCTACTGTATGGGCCGCCGGGATGCTCGAAAACGTCGCTGGCGCGTGCAACCGCCAACGCGTTCAAATCGACAGCGAGCTTTTTCGCGCTCGACGGCGCGTCGCTGTACAGCTGTTACGTCGGCGAGACCGAATCGGCGGTGCGCGGGGTGTTCGCAAAAGCGCGCGCTTGTGCGCCCGCCGTCATTTTCATTGACGAGATCGATGCGCTGGTCGCGGGCCGCGGGTTCGGCAGCAGCGGTGGGAGCGGGGGCGGAGGTGCAAGCAGCAGCGTGGGCGGCGGTGTTCTGGCGACGCTGCTCAACGAGATGGACGGCGTTGAGCTCAGTACCGGCATCTTGGTTATTGGCGCAACAAACAAAATTGAGCTCATCGACAGCGCCCTCAAACGGCCCGGCAGGTTCAGCAAGCTCGTGCACGTTCCTTTGCCTGACCACCAAACAAGACTCAAAATAATTAAACTGAAAACTGCTAAAATGCCATTATCTCACGACACTGACTTATCCCAACTTGCACACCAAGTAATAAAAAAAAAAAAAAACTGTATTTTTCTTTTCTCTTCTGCTGCTTTAATGATTTCTTATGGCTTTAATTTTTTTTATTTTTTTTATTTTATTTTTTTTATTATTGCTAGATGGATGGGTGTTCGGGCGCTGATATCTCGGGAATCTGCCAAGAAGCTGCTATGCAAGCGATTAGAACTAATCCAACGAGTCCATTAGTAGTTAAGCATCTTTTTTTACTAAATCTTTTATTTGCCCCCATCCACCCCCCTATGCTGTTATAATCACTTTTTTTTTCGTGAAAGTTGTTAATTCAGCACACAAGGATAATGAACAATTTATTAACTATACTTTATAATTTTATATGGACACATAGACAAACGGCCATTTCATGCATGCTTTAAACGTTATTGCCAGAAAGCCATTCACGCCATAGCCTCACATAAACCTTTTATTTCTCGTCAATGCGACACAAGCTCCTCAAAATAAAAAACAGACTGCTTAGATTAAATAGAAATACATGTACATAATAATAACCTGATTATAAAGGAAGGTTTTTGTAGAGAAACAATTAGAGGTTTTGCCATAGTTTAAACCGAGGGAGATGTGGGTAGGGGGACCCAAATCATCTTTGTCTTTTTTTTTTTTATTGAATTTTTAGTATGAAATTTGTAACTATATGTACTAATGGAATTCGGTTTTTAATTAGTTTATTCTTATAATAAAAAAAGCATTCTCTTGTAGTTCAATGAATGGGAGCTAAATAGAAATAAAAATTGAGGCGTTCATTGATTTTGGTTTTAGCGGTTGGAAATATTCATTAGCAAGAACGTTTCCATGTCCATATTTATCCAGCCGTCTCTATCGGTATCAGCGCGCTGGAAAGATTCGGATAAGTTCTTGACCATAACGCAGGAGTAGATGAATTTGTCGAAACTGATGCCGAGTGGCCCATTTCTGGATTTTTTGACGCCTTCGAGGATTCTGACCTTGTTCACAACCATATCAACAACGCGGGGCGATACTCGTAGGCCAAAGGCCGATAGCGCATTGAACAACTCTTCGTTGGATATGGTTCCGCTATTATCGCGATCAAACGTTCTGAACAAGCTGAGCCATTCTCCGATATACTTGACTAATGCCGTGAATTCGCGGTAATCTACTGTTCCGGACATATCGCGATCGAATAGTTGGATCAGAAGTCGGACTGTGTCAATACTAAACTGTTGCCAGTTTCCTAATGAATACGCTTATTCGAAATTTAAAAGATATTATAGCTTTTATAAAATTAAATACTTGAAAATTTCACAGTATCATTTTTTATATACTCAAATAATAAAAATCAAAATGATTATATTACCGTTTGAAAGAGCCCTCTGTAGCTCATCGGCTTCTAAAACACCACTCTGATCGCTATAAAGTTTATCAAAGGCAACATTTTTTTGTGAATATGAGTATCATACTGTTTTGTGAAAGTTTAAATAAGAATTGTTGCTAAAATAAGTTAGCTAAAGGCATTTTTAATATAAAAAGGAAATGTTTTCTTTACGTGTCAACAGATTGAAACCACATTCTTGTTTGGTAATCATCTGGCATGCCCGGATCTACACGATAACATTAAAAGCGATATTGTGAATGACGAATAAGTCATACAAATAAATTTTATAGGAGGAAATAATAATATTGATTTGAGAAATTTTACTGCCTCCTGGATTTCCTTGTTGCTGGGGATTTCCTCCTTGAGGACGCGCGCCGTAATTCTGGCCATATTGCTGATTAGGATTCATTCCTCCTCCGGGTCCACCGGCCTGGTTTTGTGGTGGAGGTGGGCGGTATCCGCCACTTGGATTGTTATTTCCTGAACGGTATTCGTTATAAGACATTTCGAGTTTCCTTTACAAATACTTTTTTTGCTTTAATTAATATCAAGACAAGTATGGACTTTAATTTAATCAAACAAATTCTACTTTTTGGCTCTTTTCTGTTTTCATTTATTTCCTAATTTCGTTCTTTATTATTTCATAAATGTCAGACTAATTCCAATAGCCAATGAGTATCATCACTCACTTTCGGCGCCATTTTTTATCCTTTATTACTCCGGATTGTGTCCAATAGCTCGTGACTATAGCTTAATTGTACAATAATATAGCCTTTGAATAGACCAGTAATGTATAGCTATAAAATCAACTTTACTTTAAGCTTCGAATAAGAAAAAACAATGAAATTAGTTCGCCCAATAATTACTTAAAAGCTTCTGCCAATTATATCTTATTTTACTCCGGGCTATTTTTTCAGCTACTTCTGGCCACAACAATATTTACTTTACGCTGTTTTGTCAAACTATAAATTATTATGAACGTCTAGTGTGACAATCTCAAACACTAATTATCTTGAAATAATACAAATCAATATCTCGATTTCAGCGAAACTCCTAAAAATCTATCACCAAACTTTATTCTTTATATTGAAATTCCTCACGAACATTTTTCGATAAGTCGTGTTTGTTGCATATTAATCCCACGTCGATCCATATTTACTTTCTCAAGTTCATCCGATCGATACCACATCTGTACTTTTTATAACTCGAAATCTTGATGATAATTTGATTCGATTCTATTTTTATCTGGATTAACTACCATCTGTCAAATTTAACTGCATCTTTAATTCATAATCCTATTTTTATTTTTTTACCGGAGATACTTTTCCCTTTGATCCAAACCCATTTGAAATTATGGTATCTAAGATTTTTCTAATTTATTTTCAAAAGATAGTTTCTCTCCTATTATACCAATAAAAATGTACTCTCAGCTATTAAAGCTATACAAGATTTATCGTTGTTTAAAATATGATTAATTCATCTGTAGAGTAAGTATAGATATACTACTGAGATCCAGCAAATGATGTTTGTCTTTGGTGAAGTGCAAGATCCACTTCCAGAAACAACCATGCTAATAGAAAATATCATCCGCTCTCAAGTTGTCGAAATTGTAATTTTCCCCCTTCTTTTTCTAAATTCATCCCGCTTATAATCTTATTATCACCTTAACTATACTCATTCTCTAAATAGAAACTCAATTATTTTCTAATTTAGTGTGTTATGGCCGCCGCTCAAGCTCAAAAACGTAATTCTAGATATATTTCCTCTGAAGACTTAATATTTTTAATCCGTCACGACCGCCAAAAAGTTACTAGATTAACTGAATTTCTTAGCTGGAAAGATGTCAGAAAAAATGTCAAAGATCGCGAGGGTGAAGCTGCTGATGATATAATCGAAGAAGCTGATGGTAAAAAATTAAAAAATACTAACAATAAAAAAAAGTTACCTTTATTTTATTTATTACTCCACACTCTTACTGATTGGAAATCATCCCTATCAATTTAAATTTAAATTTCTTATTTTTTTTATTTCGGAAAATTCATTAAAATAATAATTACTTTTATTTTAGATAAACCTGAAAAAGCACGCAAAGCTAAAGTGAAATTGTTTTGGGAGCTTGCTACGGCTTTCTCTGACAACATTGCTCTAGAAATCGAAGAAGAATATGAAGATGAATATGAAGATGAGTCTTTATCATATGCCCAAACAGAATCCAAAAAAAGACTCAAAGCCGCTGACGAAGTCACTCGCCTAATGACCAGAGATGAATACGTCCATTACTCTGAGTGTAGACAAGCTTCGTTTACTTATAGAAAAGGTAAACGATTTCGTGATTGGGTCAACATGCAACTATACATTGATATGAAGGCAAATGATGATATAATTGATATCCTTGGCTTTTTAACTTTCGAAATGGTCTCAAAGCTCACTGAAACTGCACTCAAGATCAAAGCTGCCCTCGAGTCTTCCGAAGGCGATAATTTACTACTCTATTCGATTGACCCCTCATCAAACATAAACAAGGAAAACTCACTTGCTATCTCTTCATCTTCATCCAACAACCTCGCCCAAAATTTATCAAACTCAGGATTTACCTCTTCTTCAAACATTAATATACCCTCAAATTCAAACTTAGCATCATCATCTACTTCCGATCAAACAACTAATACTAACTCAGCAAGCCAAATTTCTACCAATCCTTCTACTTCAAACACCGATTCCATTTTTTGCTCTTTGTTCGCTGGCCCTAAAGTCAATAAGAGCCCTATTCGCGTAGAGCACATCCAAGAAGCTTATAGAAGATTCCAGCATACTCCGCAGCATATTAGAAACTTTAAAGGTGGCCTCAAACGAACAAGAGTATCTCTTATTTAATGCATGAAAATTTGTATATCTTTTCAAATTTCAATAGATGTAAGAAAATTGTAGAAAATTTTTTTTGACTTTCTACCACTATAGTATATTTTCTTGAAAAATTATAACAATTTTTATTCTTACAAGCTCTTCATGTTTGAATTATTTTAATATCTTTATTGAACTTTAAAATTTTTTTCACCTCAAAATTATAATAGCTTCTATTTCCAAGATATTACTATTTGGTATACTTGGACTAACTGTAGATCAAATTGTTTTATTTCACTATAGTTTCTATGAACTATAACATGGAAAACCATACTACCCATTGCACACAATTTTTCTCAAAAAAAAAAAAATTAGCTATTTACATTTTATACTTTATATTTTCCAAATTTACAAATTTCAGTGAAAAAGTACAAGTGACGTCGTGACTATATTCATCTTTTTTTTTTCTATTGATAGCAAAATTTATAAAAGTATAATACTAGAACAAATGTGTAAGCTATTTATACTTAATTATACTTGTGTATTAAATAAGTCGCCCATAGAAAAATAAAATTTGTTAGCAAATATGCATAATCTAGAATATATTACTGTGTCCATGTTGAAGGGGTTTCTTGATCCATGCGAGTCAACTCTGGCAATGTAATATTTTTAGCTTTCAGCCTCATCAAATTTATGATACCATTGACTCTCCGAGTGGAGCTACTTGAATCTTCTTAATCCATAGCAGTGGACTTAATTTTTGGCTATGGAATTTAAATTTTTTTTTTTGTATTTTTTAGTCAATTTTAGATGCCCTTTTTAAGCGTAATAAAATTATAAGAAATAAATAATAATTGGCACATGTCAATAATGAATTTTTTTATAGCTTTGTGATTTATAAATCTCTAATGAAATCTTTAAGTATGTGCTAGTTGTAGATAATGTCAATATAATTTTTTCATTCAGTTTAAATAGCCCAAAATTTAGAGTTAGAGCTCTTTTTTTTTGATATTTTTCAAATCTTGGTTTTTTACCATTAACGAATAAAGAATGAAAGATTTTTTAAAGATACGATTTTATTTTGAATTTCTTGATTTATTATTTTTTTTTTTCGAACCTCTCGGTTTTCGCTTGGTCGTCATTTTTTCCATAGATAGTCGATACTAGTATGATTTATTTCGTTGTAAGAGAGTTTATTTTAATTTATTTTAATTGTTATCTTTTTCAAAAGGTAAATTCTAACACATAATATTAAATGATATATAATATTGATTCTAGCATGCTATTTAATTAACATGTTAAAAGCATTTTATTTATTACTCAGCGGCTGATCCATATACATCATGGGTGGAGTGTTTATTATCTTATATTCCACGCTTATATATTTATAACTTGAAATATTGCTTCAAATTTTGTATTAAATAAGGAAAATAAAATCCGTGTTTATAAATTAAAAAAGTGTGATTTTTTACGAGTTATACTATTAAACACCAAAATATTTTGAATAATCAACAAAATTTACCAAATAATAGAAATTGATTATACTGAGATTCACATGTATTAATTTTTCGAATTATTAGTTAAATGGTCACGAAATCTGGAAATAATTAAAAATAAAATCTATATGAGTATTTATACTTGAAATTTACTACTCTACACATTTACAGATATATAAAATTTAATTTAATTGCTACTATAAAAAGTTAAATTGGACTTTATATACCTAATTTCATATTAAATTTGTTTTAGCGCCCAATTTTAGATATAGATATAAATTTTGTAATATAATAAAGTATGATGAATACATTGAGCCTGTAGATGCGACTCATTATTTAATAATAATAATAATCCATAGCTGATTCAAATAGGATTTTATAACGTTGATTTACTTTTATTGAATTCATATATTCAATAATAGCTTTTAAAATCATTTTTCTGTATTATACAAAGCCAATTATGGTTTTTAATCAAGGATAAATCAAGTATAAACTAAAATTGAAATAAAAATTCGATTTATTCCACATCAGCGTCTTCTTTTTATATAAATTCAGATCTTAAAGTAGGATGTAATAAGAGATTCGTTAAAAATTAATAGTTTAGATGTTGCATATAGTAGAAATTATATTCTAATCTCAGAAAAAATTCACACTTTATTCAATAGTAAATTACATCCATACAGAAAATCGGTGATGATTTTAATTTTATTTTCTGAATTATGTAATTTTGTAAAATTACAAAAGATTTGCTGTTTTTTTTCCTAAATATATATAATGTTTATAATATCAATTTTTTGAATATACATTTTATTTTGAACTAATCTGAAATTTATCAAACTCAGAGCACTTTTTACATATTTATAGGCATTATTGAAAATACATTCTAGGTTTTTAAAAAAAAATTTAGCTAAAATAAACTCTATAAATCCAATTAATCATTTTAAATAGTGTATTTTAAATTATTAATAACATAAATGTAATAATAAATATTATTATTGGCATTGATTGTCTAAACATTAAATAAATTTAATTGATTTTAAATAAATATAAAATTTAAATAAAATGGGCTTTGATGTTGGTATTTAATTAAATAAATTCAGAATTTTGAAATAATAAAAGTAAAAATAGTATAATAAATTTTATAAAATAGCAAATAATATATTTATGATATTATTTTTTGGCTTATATTAAATCATTCATTGTGTATAAAACTATCACTTGTTCACATTTTAGCTCTTTCGTATATATTAAAACCATAAATATATATGAAATATTATAATCCTAAGATATACCCATATAATATTGGTATAAATCAAAAAAAAAAATTTTTAAAGACAATTTTACTTTCTCATCAGATCAAATAAAAAACAGTCAATAAAATAATCTATTATTCGCCCTTAATCTATATTTTCAACATAACCGTGCAGGTTTAATTTCTGAAAAAGCTGTTAGTATAATATTATTCTTAAATTATTTTGGTGAATATATTTAAATATTATGAAAACTCCTCGATAAGTTGAATTTTGCCCCCCCCCCCTCCCCCGCAATATCCACAAAATAGGATATATGACCAGGTTTATCTATTAATTGAATTGATAGGATTTTTTTTCAAGATTAACGTTGACTATAAAAGTAAAATTGAAGATTTTTAGGGTCTCGCCTGATAAAAATAATTACTATATTTTGAAAAAATATAAGAAACGAAAATTTTTTGATTTAAAATGTGAAAAGTAGATAAATATTCAAATTTATTTAATTAACCTACAATTTTATCTTTTTGATAAGACGAAAAAAATATTATTAAAAAATTTAAAATAATTTTTTCCACATAAATATATTTCAACCTTATTTTAATATTGAGAAAACTTTTATTTTGTTTTAAAATCAAATTCCAAGGGATAAAGATTACCAAATGCAGTCTCCACATTTTATAATTATAACATTATTGTTTTAAAAATTTAGTATCTTCTGTATAACTTTTGAGAGTTGAATTTTTTTGAGCCTTAATTTGCCTGATTATAAAAAAAATATTAGGTATCCGCTCAAGACTGAAGATAATTCTGAAATATACAGGTTAAATATCTCTGGTCTAACTATACACTCAGAAATTTCATCATACTCATAGGTGTTTCTAAACTTAAATGTAGAATCACAATGACCAGTGCTGTTTTATATTTTATAAATAAACTCGAATGCTTCATTTATAATTTAGAGACTGAGGGCTTTTTTAATCGATTTATTCAACACAAAAGAATAGATGGGCACTTGGGTATAATCAATAGATCTATTGAGAAGATCTATTATTAAATAAATATAGGATTGGAAAAGTTAATTATGAATTTATTTTACAGGATTAATTCTATTGAAAATTTTACTTTTCAAAATTATAATATATATACTCTCGAAATTTTGAAAATAGAGAAATCAAATATCAAAAAATATCTATATAAATCTATATGATTGGAATCTTTATAATAATTGAATAAAGAATCTTGGTAATTTGATAATAAAAGACCAATTAACGACAAGTTAAATTATTTCAAAATAAATTCCTATTTTTTTTAGGCCAAAAGGGGATCAAATAAAACTAAAACTAGCTTCTAATACAATATATCCACTAAAAAATCAAAAAAATCATTTTTTTTTTAGAAAAAATTTTCCATTATAAATTTTTCATACTTTAAAATTTTTTGTCTTATGAGATAAATAAATTTCAATATTTTTTTTTCTGCAGCGAATATCTCTATAATTAAATTTATTATTTTATGCTGTGAAAAAATTGATATAAAAAGTATATATAAAGTCAATAAGTAATTAATAAAAGTGTAAATTACACTAATGTTGATTGATTTATTATTTTAAAGCTCTAGGTGTTATTTTAGGCAATATTTAAAATTCTTAGTTATTAATATTATAATAAATTTAATTTATTAAATAATTTTTAATTTTCAGAATCTTCTATATAATCCATATATAATATCAACCCCATATAGCAGTAAAGCTTATAAATTAAAGAACACTGAAGAAATATTTCCACTTCAAGTAATTAATTTTCTAGAATACATTTTTAAACTGCAAAATATCATAAATACAAAGGAATTTTACTGATAATGCCAATTTCTTGAAACCTACTTCGAAACCGATTAGCATATTTTATAAGGCCGCAATACATATATCGTTATCTTATTATGGTAATTTTTTTTCTGATTGGCTTATAATATGATTCATTCTGATTTTATTTTATAAGATATTTCACAGTTTATGATTTTTATGAATTCACAATAAATACTGATAACTATAATAAATATGCTAAAGAAATTTTGGTCTCAGAATGTATTTCAGATAGCTTACTCGAACAGTTTTTTTATTTTCCACGCCTCTATATCATTTTTTATATATAGTAACTTCTTAAATATTATCCGTTTTTTTGTTGTGATTAGAATAATTTCATATTATATCTATTGTAAATAGTGTATATTTTTATAATTTAGTGTCACTAAAGCAAATTTTTATTGGTAAAATTTTGAATTTGATTGGTTAGTAACTTTATTTTAGCTTCTTTTTTTGCTCATGATAACTTAGACTAAAACTTTCTCATTTACCAAATTATTAAACAAAATTTAGCTCAAATCAAGTGATATTAAAACAGAATTTAAATATAATCTAAGATAAATTTATAATGAGCCATTATAAATATCCGCTTAAAAATATTGAGGAATTAAATCTGAATAAAAAAATTAAATTAGTGATAACAACTATATGCGTTTGTTTATATCTCAATTTATTAATAAAGAGTTTTTAGTCTATAATATTTTATTTAAATGTAAAAAAATACATATTATAAACATTTTAAAGTATACAAAAAAGGCTAAAATGGCTCAAAAATATATGTTAACTAGAAATTTATTTATTTATATAATTTAAATAGCTATAAATGGATTTTTTCGATTTTCAAAGCCGCAAATTATAAAATATCGGATTGGATTTCTTTAATATTTATATAAAAGTTTATTTTCTATTATTAATATTTTCCCCTCATAATCCAAAAAAAAAAAAATACGCCATATATTCCTCAATTTCTCGCGAAATATTATATTTTAAGATACAATAATTGCTAAATTATTTATTTTTTAGCGTCAATCATATATTCTGACAGATATAATAAATTATTCAATATTTTATTATTCTGAATTTTGTGATTTATGTCAATCTAATTAATCTAAAATACAAATATTTTTTGTAAGTAAATAATGCTTAAAAGTCAAATTATTCAAATATTATTTACTAATATATCCAGATTAATTCTGATTCTTAAAATATAGACTCTATAATTTCATTGATATCATTAAAAATTAATATTGATAATTTTGAGCTAAAGAAAAGCAATTATATCACAAATTAATTTTTTTGACACGAAAAGTGTTTTTTGAAAATCTGATTCTATATTATAAGCTCTTTTAAAAACCAATTATATTTATTATTAGCTAAATTTGCTTGGTTAATTACGAATTTTTATTATTTATACAGATAATTTGGTAAGTTTAGAATTTTCACGTATAAAATATTGATATAATATTTTTTTACAACTCAAGATAACTATAAATTAATAATCGGAATAATTTTATGCAACTTTATAAATAGAGAATTTTTTTCATTTTAACATTTTACATTATTATGTATCAAACAGCTAAAAAGCGGGTTTATTTTGAATTTTTGTCTTTTTAAAATGGCTTCCACTTATTAAATAATATAGTCGACATATTTTTTTTCTTAGTTGCTTATCCTAACTATCTTTATATTAGTTCTTTATTATTATTTATACAAATAGAGAATATTTTTAAATTTCCTTAAAAAAATCTACAAATTACCCTTGTCATATTAATATTTATTATTATTATTTTCATTAATAATAGATTTTCGGGCATTAAATTTCCTCTTAATAATTATGATATTTAATTATAGTCAGATATTTTTAAAGTTTTTAATTTAAAATATAAAAATAAAAATTTATTTAATATATTTTTAAAAAAACAATCTATTCCTATCTGTAAATCATTTTCTCTTTAAATTTAACTACATTACACTATGAAAGATTAGATATATTTTGAACATCTAAATAATAAATTATCTTGTAAATAATTCAAAAATTACAACTAGTTGTTTTTTTTTGAAAATTTTTATAAATTATTAAAAATTTTCATAAAATATGAACCGATTTAATTTTATTTTAACAACAGTTATAATTATAAATATAATACTTTATAACATCACAAAATTTTAACTAATAATTAAAAAATAAACTTCTTTCTGATAGCTATTTTTATATGTGTTTAGAGGTCAAAAATAAAAAAAATAAAACAAGATAATAAGAATATGAGTATACATATAAATAAATATAATCAGCTGTCTAATCTTTGATATATATATATTTGGAAGGTACTTATGAGAAGTGAGATTTTTTTACCAATAATTATAATTTAAAATTTATAATAATAAATATATTGGTTGTATCATGCAATTTAAAAGAGATAAAAAAAATTATAGCAGCTGAATGGATACATTTTGATATAAAATATTCTTCTGCTCAAAATAAACTTTAATTTATTTTAAAAATTATAAATTTTCAAGCAAAAAACATTAAAATAGAATCACATAAATATGTAATATATTATTTGGAAAAATTTTGATATGTTATTATGTAATTATGAATTATTTTTATTAAATTAAATCAACTCAATTATATGATATAATTTTTGTATATAAGAAATATCACAACAAGTATAAATGTGAGCTTATATGAAAATTCAACATTTATACGATATTCTAAATTTATTGAAGTTAATCATATTTTTATTCTTCTAAAAGTTCTTAAAATTGAAACAGTGGTTTTTAATAAGTAGAAATATAAAAATAAAAGTAAATCTCTTCTGTATAATCCCTCAAATCAGAGTTTTTTAAGAGATACGGTACTTTTTATTCCATTTATCTTTATATTTAATGTAAATTAGACAAAATGATTTTGCTTTAAAATATTTAATTCGGCGTTATTTTATATTGAGTTAAAAAAATCAGTAAATATCAATAATATGAGATTTTTAAAATAAAAAATACCACTATTTGAAATGTTGTTGAAAATTTATCCTTATTTAGCTGAAACTTTGATAAGTTTTCGGTAGCTATCGGGATACTAAAAGTATGGAAAATGAACAGTTAAAATATGTACACATATAAATGCTAAATAATAAATAAAAGATTACTTTTATTTTATAGAGATTAACAGTGTATAAAATCTCACACTCAATTAATGTACAATTAAAAAATAAAATTTTTTCTTTTGCAAATAATTACAAAGTGAAATGAATAAATATTAAAAAGAAAATGCATTAATACCTCAGCCAATAATAATGATAATAATAATAATGAGCTATAACTAAGTGCCTTCTTTGCTCAAAAACCGCACTTTAAAACCTTTAAATATTTTTTTTATAATTTTTTATACGCTTGTAAATTAGGTTTAATAAACTTACTGATAAAGCATTTATATTTATCTGAAATTAAGTTTTTATTATTTCATCCAAAAATTTTTTCATAGCTCTAGTCTTTTGAATTTAAATAAGTTCAACTTAAAATAATATAAACATAATTAATTCAATTAAAAATTTCTAAAAAAAAGTTTTAGTTAAATAAAATCAAAATAATGAATTCAATTCAAGCTCTATTTAAGCTATGGTTAAATATGAAACCTTATTATTTCAATTTAATGAATGTTTGTATTACACTCTAGTATTTTCGCATTTATCTTCGTTAACAAGTATAAATTTACAAAATCAATTAAATGTACGGATTATTATACAAATGCATGGATTTAACGAATATAAAATTTTCTAGTCGTGGAAGGATAATTAAAGCAATAAATCTCCAGGGAGTTTTTATTATTGTGAGCGAGATTGAAGTATGACTCAGCTGGTTAGTAGAACAATCTAAAATGAATTTTTAGCTTTTTAGCTATTGGTGATTCTGGACGAAGAAAACACTTTGTTGCAGCTTATAATTATTGTAGCGAAAATTATAAATTATAAATTATAAATTATTATTGGCTGAACCTGGCAAGCGTTTTTATTTTTCTATTAATTTATTATATTTTAAATATATTATTAGCTAAAAAAAATGCAAAATTATTTTTATTGGATATATTTTTTTATATCAACTTTATTACAGCCTAACACTTTATACATAAAAGTACACTCTTCGTTAAGAATCTCGCATATTTTCTGTTCTTCTCATACAGTCACCAAACCCCAATGACTTAGCATTCACAGCCACAGTTTCAGCTTAGCTATATGGGAGATTCTGAACGAAGAGAGCACTTTGTTGCAGTTTAATGTTATTGGCCTGTTTAAGCACTTATTGTGAGTATTATTGGCGGAGCAAGAAAGGCATTTTGATTTTTCTATTTCTTCGTTTCAATATAAAATTATTATTTGATAAAAAAGTAAATTATTCTACTCATTGGCCAATTATTTTTTATGCGATTTTATACGCTGAAACTCTTTACACTATAAAATGACCTCTTCATAAAGAATTACCCATATGTTAATTGTGAGTAAAGTCTCCTGCCCCATAAAAGTGCTAAATTAACTAGCACAAATAAAGGTGCGGATTAAAAAAGGTTAGCGAATAGGTTATTGGATGGGCGAAATAGAGCATTTGGTAAAGTTGGTTAATTATTTGTATTTTTGTGATAATTGCTGTGTAAAATATAATGAATGGTTTCAAAATTTTTTAGCAAACTTAGTTTTGATGATAGAGGCCATATAATGCCTTGATAATAAAAAAAGTTTAATATATCAATCTGTAGTTTTAATTCACTTTTACTATTGAAATAGTTGGCACAAATATTTGAGCAGAATTTAATATCCGTTTTATTGATAAAGCCACTTAATTAGATTTGTAACACATTCATAATAGAAATTTTTATTCATGTCCAAATTTTTAGGTAAAGCTGGATCTTTAATAAAGGATCTGGAGGAGCAAATGGAGCAAGAGCCTAGCGAATCTTCAAAAAACAGAGTTTCAAAACCAGAAAGTTTAAATGCGCATAAAAAAAATAATTCTAAGCATACCAAAGGAATTTCACCTAATGAAGAATCTAGAAAAAATAGTAGGCAAGTATCGCCATACGAATCTACATCTCTATTAAAGCCATCTAAACAAGAATTTCGCTCGCATGCAGTGTCTATTCGCAACACCGAGTTAAATAAATCTGATTCCCAAGATGAATTCAAGCATTCTATAGTCGAAGGTCTCGATTTGGTTGGGTATGAAGATTATTCAAGTATAGAATCCACCGATTCAAATAGTAATTCAATTTTTTATTTCCTCTTATGGCTTTTTCTTCACTATTATTTGATTTTATTCATTCATTTATTTTTTAAGCGTTTTCACTAAACTTCGCCTCTTTTAAATGTTAGATCAATCTACTCATCCTGAGACAAATCTCGAAAATGAAAGAAAACTTGGAACTTTTGAAGGAGTTTTTATCCCTACTATGCTGAGTATATTTGGTGTAATAGTGTTTGTCAGACTCGGCTATTTAGTCGGCCAAGCCGGTGTGTTGTTATCTATATTCTTGTTCTTTTTTGGCTATGTTGTTACGATTTCAACTACGCTGTCTATATCTGCAATTGCAACAAACGGAACAGTTAAAGGTAAAAATATTTACTTCAAAATCTTATCATTTCATGCATCAGCAAAACTATACTATCCAAAAATCTTCTCTTTTTTTCTTTCCTAAATATAATTTTTTTATCAAAACATTAGGTGGTGGACCTTATTACATGCTTTCTAGGACACTAGGACCAGAATTTGGAGGTAAATTATTGATAGCTTTAATGATATAAAACAATTTTCTCTGCTCTTTGTTTATTTTAAATTTTTATTTTTTACTTTTCTTTTATAAAATTGTCATTTATTTATAAAAATATCATAATCCTCATTTCTTATAAAATAATAATAGGCAGTATTGGAATAATGTTTTATGCCGGAACAATGTTAGCAGGCTCTTTGAACGTTGTAGCTTTCATTGAGCCTTTTTTAAACAACTTTGGAAATGTTAAAGGAGATATATCATTAATATTTCCTGAAACTAGCGTAACTTTATTTTATATTTTAATTGCTGTTTGTACTTTACTTTAATTCAAAGCCACTTTTTTATTTTAGGGATATGTATTGTTGTACGAGTCAATTCTACTGATTTCAGCAACTTTAGTATGTGTGTTTGGGTCAAAGGTAACTCTTTAAAACGATTATTTATACATCATTGCTTTCGTTTCACGAAGACGTGCGTGATAATAGTTACATAGCATTGAAGCCTGTAATATCATACTATTTTCAGGCATTGAAATGTTCTTTTTATTTATTTTTCTGTACTATTTTTAGCTTTTCGCAAAAGCGAATTCAATTTTATCTTCGTTTTTAGGGATAAGTGTTATTAGCATTCTACTATCTTTCTTCTTAAGATCGCCATTTGAAAATGAGTCAAAAAATATATATTATACCGGAATTAGTTATGACACTCTAATGTCTAATTTATATCCAAGCTTCAGTGTCGGCCCAAATGGTGAATCTGAAACTTTTGGTAAAGTATTTGGTGTTATGTTCCCAGCTTGTGTTGGTATAATGGCAGGTAAATAATAAAGCAAGCATTATTTGTTCTTGTTTTTTTAGTTTTAGTTTATAGAAAAAATATTTGATCTTTATTATCTGGTTTATATTTTGACCAAAATTCCCAACTTTATCATAAATCAACACTATAATAATAAAATAGGTGCATCAATGTCAGGTTCACTAAAAACTCCAAGCAAATCTATCCCAAGGGGTACATTATCAGCAATTGCTGTTACCATAGTTGTTTATCTCAGCTTGGTGATATTGCTTGGATCATCTACTAGTAGGGTTTCGTTAAAAGAAAACCTAAACGTTCTTCAAGAAATTAACTACATTCCTATTCTAGTTCCTATTGGTGCTATTTCAACCAGTATAACAAGCACACTTAGTGGTATCATCGCATCTGCAAACATTTTACAAGCAATTTCAAGGTAAAATAAACTAATTTATAATAATTAAGTTTACACATCTTTTTTCAAAAGTTTTCGGTTTAAACTACTTTGATTTAATTTGTGCAATAATTTTATAATCTATTCGATTTTTTTATCTTATTAAATTAATAACACTACTTTTTAATATTATCAATATTTTAACATCAGAAATGCATTAAAATTGTCTTCCTATATTAAAGCTACATTATTAAATTTTAATTGATTGCTTTCATTTTTTAGGGATGATTTATTTAAAATCCTATCAGTATTCAAGCAAATTGGCAGCTCAGAAGCCACTTATGCAGTTTTAGGAACTTATTTGATTTCTCAGCTAGTAATTTTTTACGGTGATGTTAATTCAGTTGCTAGTTATGTGACACTTTTTAATCTTTTGATGTTTGCAAGTACTAATTTTGCATTATTTGTGCTTAAGCTAGTTGGCGCAACAAATTTCAGACCTACATTTAAATACTTTAGCGTTGAATCTGCGCTCATTGGAGTTGTTAGCTCATTGGCTGCAATGTTTATGGTAGATGTATTTTCAACAATTGTAACAATTATTATAATGACAATGTTAATGACATATGTTCACAAATATGTTATGAGTGGAAATAAGCTTGGTGAATGGCCTCATAATTGGGGTAGTATTGGCCAAGGTTTAATTTATCACCAAGTCCGAAAGTATATTTTACAGCTTGATAAAACTGAAATGCACGTTAAGTATTGGAGACCTCAAATATTGCTACTGCTACCGCCTGTATATGGTGACTCTAAAAATTTACAACTTGCTTTTAGAAAAGCTACAGAAAGCGGAAATGAAAATCAGGTCAGTGATCAATACCATTCACCTGATGATAATTCTCGAGGGATTGCAGAAAGTGAGTATGGCAATTGTAGCCCAAGAAACCTGGAATCAATTGAACAAACATCAAAAAATCTGATTGAGGTAGGAAACTTGCTAAAAAAAGGTGGGCTTTACATAGTTGGGCAAGTAGTTGTCGGAAAATTTAGAGATTGTTTAGACATTGCAAAATTGTCTGAATCACAATTGCTTTCAAGTATTGAGAAAAATAATTACAAGGCCTTTGTTAGCGTTTCGATTGCTAAAAACTTCCATATTGGCGCTAGGATGATAATGATGGGGTCTGGGCTTGGTGGAATGAAACCAAATATTGTTATTTTTAAGGCAAAAAAATTCTATACGTCCCTAAATAGTTCTCCAAAAAATAACCTTCAAAAAACTGATTTTGCAATAGATAATCCTAGTGCCAGAAATAGCGATAATAACAGTAATATAGATAAAAAGCAACTAGAAAGTACTAAATCTGAGGAAAGTAATATCGACGAGTTTGGGAAAATTAGCTGTGTAGAAATAGTCCAAACTATTGAAGAGGTTTTGCTTTTAAAAAAATCTGTCGGATTGTGCTATAATTTTAGCGATCACGACTTTGGAGTACAAACTAAAAATAGCAACAGCAAATATATTGTAATAGATCTATGGCCATTACAAATCACCAAATCTAAGAGCAATAGAAGGGGCAGCACTCGAAGCCTAGCCAAGATATCACCATCCCGCAGTAGTAGTATTGGTAGCGATAATGGCTTAAAAGTAGAGCTTGATTATGAATCTAAGTTTGACTCGTATACTTTAGTGTTGCAGCTAGGCTCAATAATGAAACAGCACTACGAGTACAAGAATAAAGAGTTTAAGCTTAGAGTTTTTGCTATAGTTGAGCATGAGTTTGAAGTAAAGGAAGAAATGGATGAAGTCAAAGACTTGCTAAAGAGACTAAGAATAAAAGCCGATCTTGAGATAGTGTGCTTAAGTAAGTTTTTATACTATAAGGAGTGTTTTTCGAAGCTACTTTTAGGAGAGAATACCATAAAATCATTGAGTTCAGGACCAAAATCTAGAAAGAGTAATGATTTAGAAGAGCACAATATTACCAAAAAGGGTGATATTTTAAATAGCACAAAAGTTAGCAAAGTTAAAAAAGAAATTGATCCTATTCAGATTGGAATAGTGAAAAAGAGCGTTGTTTTTTCAGCTGATTATAATAATGATGAAAATGCCAGCGAAAAAAAATATGATGACTCTAAAATCAAGCCAATCTTTATGAAAAACGCAGCAATTATGGGGCCCAGCAAATTGATGAAAAGTAAGACGTTTACAGAGGAATCGCTTTTAAAATCCAATAAAGCATTTTTTAAGCAACATGGCGGGGTAGGCATATCTGCCAACAAGAAGCCAAATCCGAAAAATAATACTGGTATAATAAAAGCGTACCCGAAGTCTCCCATAGAGAACACAGCTAGCTCAGGGAATCAGGCAGCTTCAACTGTAAACTCGAAACTGTTAATGAGCAAAAAGAAAATATTTGACTTTACAGAACAATTTGGCTCGTCAGAGCAAACAAAAAATAGTGAAATTAATGGAGGTTCATTAGGAAATGCAGAAAAGTTTGTTATTGAAGTTAAACCAGAAAAATCTTCTAAAAATCATGACTTAACTTCAGTTAATCAGTTTGAGGAGAAATTAGATAGCATCAATTTCGGTCAAGATAACTCAAAAGGACAAAGTTACGTTAGTCAATATGAAGATGCTGACGTAGAAGAAGACGAAGTCGATAACGGAAAGTGTACTTGGTACTTTAATAGACTTCCGCATGACCAACAAAACAAACTGCTTAACTTGGCTATGAAAAAATATTCGACTGACTGTGATTTGCTCATTTCAACGCTTCCTGCACCCGAAATTGGTACATGCGATAGCTTTGAGCAGAGCTCAAACTATATTGAGAATTTAGAATCGCTTATCGAAGGAATAGATACTCCTCTGATTCTTCTGCACTCAACTAAACTCTCCGTAACCACACTCCTCTAGCTTTCGGAGTAATTTAATTTAAAAGCCTTGATAATTACCCTTATTTTTTAATTTCTATTTTGTACTCTTATATCATAAAAAGTAAATTTATAAGATCTTAACACATTTTTTTTTCAAAGTTAGTTCATTTTTTTAAATTTATATATAGATTATTAAAATATCATTAGGGCCTTAGTTTATTTAACAATACATGTACTTATAAAATAGTAATAAACTAAAAATACGATTTGTATGTCGGTTGTTTAATAGTAAAGTAAACCGAAAATATATATTCAGTTTATCATGTTTTTTTTTGGCACTCGGACATACAAAGAAATAGAATGATTTAAGACTTTTTGCTATAGTTAGAATCATAAACAGAGTCAATGAATTCGGCCAAGTTTACATCGTTGATCGATAAGCCATTGGCATCATGTGATGATAGGGTGATGTCAACAGTGTTATATACGTTAAACCATTCCGGGTGGTGATTGAGCTTTTCGGCTTTAAAAGCGATTTTTGTCATGAAGCTGAAAGCATCAACAAAATCAGAAAACTCAAACTTTTTCTTTAGCGCATCGCGATCCCTCATCAACGTCCATCCTCTGTCGATAAGTGGGACAACTTTTGAAGTTCGCAGTTCGATAGATAAAAGCTTATTCATTCTTACTTATTTATGTATTTTTTTTTAAAAAGAAAATGTTTGGGTTAAGAGAATAGATAAGGAGGCAAGGAATTTTATTTTATAGTAAGAGAAAGGTGTAATTCTGGTTAAATAAACAAAAAGTAATAAAGAAAATAATAAATAACTGGTTTGAGGATTGGAGAAAGCGCAAACAAACCAGTAGTAAAACACGCGTGCAAAACGCTCAGACACTTCAGGGGGAAAAAAAACAGCACGTGATCCAATAAAATTTCTGTCGATGATTTTAGTCTGTGTTTGCAAATCGAAAAAGGTATTCTCGTTAGGCGTGTAATATATTTCAGCAATCAGATAGTAGTGGTTTGTATAGTTCCTACTTATTTTTTTACAGCTTAGCTAGTCTAAAAAGCTGATAAAGTCAATAGTCAAAAGAAGTATTAATCTTGAGCATCTTCAGCGTTCTTTAAACAATAACATTCTGTTGGATATGCTATTTATATTTTACTTTTAAATAAATAAATCAAGCTAAGAAACAAAAGAATCAGTTCTTTTAGTTTATTTGATAACTTCTCAATCTATACTAAAAATGTATTAACAAAAATATCCATCACACATATTATATTTTCGTGAAAATGTAGCAATATTTTTGATTCGGTATAAACAGAAAATTACTATAAAAATTATCATATGCTAAAAAAAAAAGCAATACGATTATTAATGAAAAAGTTAGAGTAGAAAACACCATGAAAAAGTTAGTTAAAGGGTTGCCAATTCAATAAATTTTAATCAAGCATGTACTGAAATTCTGGTTTTTTTATGCTTTACAGTCACAAAGTTGGTATCTTCATTTAAACGAGAATACTTTTTATTCAAAACGATTTTATATTATAGCAGTAGAGTTGACTTATAAAACCCTTAAATTCGATTGATCTCGTACTAACTTCAACTACTTTCAAAATAAAAATAATATTTTGACGGGCTAAAAATCACATTTAATAGTTGGCACATATAGTAAACTTGATAATTATATCAAATATGCTAATAACGCTTAAAGCAACTATAAAAAAATATTTATCAAGTTATCCCCGATAGCTTCATTTATTCATCAGTTATGCTTGGTTACAATTTTTATTTTTAGTTTCTGAAAAGAAGGATCAAAATTCAGCGTAAAGAATCGTTTGAGGAAACTCGTTTAATAGTGAGAATTTCAAAGATTTTTATTATTAAAAACAAAACAAAAGCAAATTTAATAAGTTAAAAAAGTTTTATAAGCGTTTTAAAAATCCGGATAAAAATATTGAATATCACAAGTTCAGTTCCTTGAACCAATGCCCAGTGGGTATGGAGCTGCTAGAGCGGCGGAGGGGGGTCGGTTGAAAAATTATTTTTTAAATATTATTTTTTAACTTTTTAAATATTTTTTTATAGTTTTTTGTATACTTTAAAAATTTGTTTAATAAACTCTCTGAGACCAAAAAAAAAAAAAAAAAAATCACAAGTTCAGTTATAGAATGAGAAAATTCAGTTATCATTTTATAAGAATAGAAAAATTTTTTAAACAATATCACGATTTTAATAATTTAAAAAACGAATTGATTTTTATATTAATGAATTTTTTTTATAAACCGAATTTCCATGTATTTTATTATTCCTTTAAAAGCATAGCTCACATTAAAGATTCAATATTATATAATTTCTAGCAAGTTTTTAAGGAAATTATTTAATTGATTTTAGTTTCATTAAGCGAATGAATCTTAATACCCCAAAAAAAAATTTTTTTTTTAGAGTTTTTCGATTTCATTTAAAATTATAAAAAGCTATCTATTGTACTTGAAGGTATAAAGACAAATTGTATCAGAAATTTAATACTTGTAGATGCTGAATACTAGCTCTTATATTTTTTTTGTAAAAACAATTAGTTCCTTCAACCAATGCCCAGTGGGTATGGAGCTGGTAGAGCGACTGAGAGGGGTCGGTTGAAAAATTATTTTTGAGATATTTTTTTTAGCTTTTTAAATATTTTTTAATAGATTTTTATACACCTTTAAATTATGTATAATAAACTTACTAAGAAAATAATAATAATAATTAGTTGACTATATTTTTCATTAGCTTAATTTTCCACCACCTACAACAACTCTTGTCTAATTAAAGGAAAAGATCAATTCATTTTTTTAATTTCAGCATATATGAAGTATATCTATAGAATTCTCAAGTGCTTTGTCTAAACATTCTTTTTTAGGTGTTATAAATAGGTATTTTCCAAGAATAACCTTTTCTATAATCTTAAAAAGTGGGGAGCATATAGGCGATTATTTTATATTGAAATTAATTGTTAGTGAGTCTAACAATTAATAATTAACGAAAATTTTCATTCTAGAATTCAAGCACGCTAGCTATTTAAGAATTTATAGGCTGCTTGATGATGTTTTTTTTTAAAATATAACAAGAGCTTATTTTTGAACTCTTTGTTTTATATACCTAGTCATACTAGCCGATAGATATATACAGCCGCTAGGTTGAATTATGATTTATGTTTCTAATAAATAAATCAAGGCTATATTTAATTGGTTAGTAAATGCACTATTTTTATGGCTATTTGTAGCTTTTATTAAAAAAAGGTTTTAAAAAACTTGTGTCGTGAAGGGATCCGACTCAGATAGACTTTTATTATTAGAATGATTAATAATGGTTATAGTAATAAAAACAAAAATATTAAAAAATTACCAACTGTATTGAATTACTTTAATTCATAAACTTCTTCCATCAAAATATTTACTACTTGTTAATGGAACGATTTGAAACACGTTCAAAACATTTATTTTTTTTGGGTTAATGTAAAACATAACAAAAAATTTTCATTGCATTATTGTAAGACAGCTTAAATCATTGTGAATATAAAATCAGTATGCAACTATGGATTTATGTTTACGCAATCTTTTTATTTTTTTTAAATATATAGCTAAAAAAAATTTTATTCATGATAGCGAAAGGTAATTAAGTATATCTATTACTAGATCAAGTGTTTTATACTGAGATGTTAAATTTTATCGCTCTGGTTTAATAGCATACGTTTTATTGTAGTTTCAATTCTTTTTTTTATTCTGGAGAAATTTTAGTAAAAACTTGGTTTTTTATTTAGATTATTGAACAATTGAAACCATTAGGTTTGGCTATTTATTTATTTTTCTTTCTTTTATACTATCCTAGCCTATTTTTACATTACACTCAGAACTAGTTTAAATAACAATAGTCAGCACATCTAATTGTAAAAAAAAATAACACACATTTATCCCTTAAAAATTTTTTAGTATTTGCACTATTAAATTAAACTATATTTTTAGTGAATATTTTTATTTTCCTTCTTTTTTAAAATAAAATATATATGTTACATTAATTACTAGTAACTTAAAAATAAAATAATGTCACTTATCGATTTGGCTGCATACAAAGTAATAAAAGATGGGATTGATTTGCTACGCCAAGAAGCAGAATTCCAAAACCAGCCAAAAATAGCAGTTAAATGCCAGCATTATATATCATTGTTGCAATCAGCACATTCAAACCAAAGTAAAGAAACTTCAATCATAGTTCCTATAGAAAATGAAGATCAAACTATCACTAACGAGAAAAATAAACCATCTCAAACTGATAAAGAAATTCTTAATAGCTCACCTAACTCCAAATCTGGAAAAAAGAAGAGTAAGAATAAAAAAAAGAAAGGAAAAAGTAATAACGTCAATTCCCAAGGAACAGATATCAATGAGAAAAAAATCAATACTACAACCGAAATAGATAATATAAATAGTTTAGAAACAAACCCCAACTCTGTAACAGTAAATATACCCGAAAGTATTTTAAATAAATCTAGCGATAGTAAAAATGACATCGACGACTATGATCCAATATACTCTAGGGACTTGTCACTGTTACTAACTTATTGTTGTTCGTCACTGCACTCGCCAAATATTATAATCGTTACTCTCATAATATTCCAGCAATTTTTAGACTCTCGACTAGTTAACAAATTTTTCTTTTCAAAAGTACATCCAAAGATAAAAAATGATATATTCTTCGATGGAAAAGTATTCTTTGATTTAAATAACAAATTTGACCAAACCAAAAACATCGAAATTAACGTAAATTCATCACAATCTAACAGTATACAAGACGATTCCGTTTTTAGCTATATATTAGACCGAGCCCAAAGTAATGTATATCAAAAGAACCAAAAAACAAACTTCAATCTGCCAAGAATTGGGATTGAGAAAAAAATATGTGCACAAAAAATACAGCAAATATATAAATTAACTCAAAACATTTACACAAGTTTTTTGACGTCAAAAAGATGTGAAGAAAGTAGTGTGCTAGACCAAAGGCAATGTTCTTTTTTGTTTAGAAGCGAAAATAAGTTATGGATAGATGTTATATTCGAGTCAATATCCATGTTGTACAACAGCTCGAAAACCCCAGAAAGGCTGCAGATGCAAATAGCCAAACTTATATTTTACTGTGTATCAAAGTTCGATATTTCAAATAATGAAAAAGTAGAAAAAATACCCCTTGAAGGCCCAAGAAACATTTCAATTAATGGCACAGTTGAAAAAGCTTTTATTTTTAAAAACGATTTAAAAAAATTAAGCAGAACCAACTTTTTTTCTCAGATATCATTAATATCGGCTGTTCAGTTACTTGGGAGCATGATGGTGCATTCGGAGTCTTTTAGGGTGCGTGAGATAGCTGAAAAAAGTTTAGTGTCGCTTTTACTTTATTACTCGGGTTTAATTGACACTCAAAGACATCTGAGCAATCAATTGGAAATTGATCCAACTAAAAATAACGTTGCCTTAGAAGAAATACAAAGCAAAATAGCTCCGCCTAGTTCAGATATTGCCGATGCGAGTAAGAATGATATTCCTAAAGGCTGCTCGACAGATTATCACAGTGTAAACTACATTACAGAATTACAGAATGCTAACTGCATTTTTTTGCAATTACTTTGCTGGAGTTACAAACCACTACTTGATTTAGGAATACCTCATTCAAAAGAAACTATCTACTCAATGTTATCAGGAAATACTCTACTTAACTCGTTTGTTATCAATATTGAGAAATTCAAAATTAGCACTGAGTTCTACTTTTCCGATTCTTGCCTCGAATCTGAGTATACCATCCCCCTAAAGCTTCTAAACACATTTATTGGTAGTTTTAATCTCTCTGAAAATAAATTTGAAAGTGTTCCTAGAAAAGTAATAGCTAATCTAAATCTAATCAAAGATAGAGGAGTAGATGATACGCAAGATTCGAGAGAAAAAAATTCAAAATTCGAGAATTCAAAAAACAAAATCTTTAATGAAGAAAAATTCATATTAGATCTTTCGACCTATATATCTTCAAGCGTCTTAAATTTTATACCAGGAATAATTGCTGGGTATGGATCATGCGTATTTCCTAGCATTTTTACTAAAGTTAACGAACTTTTTAGCACTCTGTGTAAGGTTTATAATATTGGGCCTATAGCGTTATATAATATATTTGAGCTTGTATATCTACCAAAAATAACAGCAAAAGTTAAGCTGATAATGAAAAATAATTCAGATGAAATTGCAAACAAAAGCGCTAAATTATCATTTTTTAATTTAAAAAAATCTTCACTTTCTATACTAAAGAGTGCATTCAATGCTAGTCCAATCAGCTCGATATCCAATAAAGAATCTAATAATACCAACTACTACAATCAAAGGTCTGGAAACTCTGAAAGCGATCTAAATAATGATGAATTGATTCAGGCTGAAAAAAGCTCATACAATTCGAACGTGAAAAACTGTCAGTTATATGTACTTGAACAGATATGCAATGTTATAACTCAAAATTATATTTTCCACACTTTGTTTTATCCGCCTGTTATAGATTCAAGCGGCGAAAGTGTAAAATTCGCATTTGTAAATATTGTTGAGTCGCTGTGTAATCAAATAAAAAATGGTTCAAATTCATTTTCTTCATACCAGCTTATAAACAAAGAAAGAAAAGAGCTACAATTTTTAGATTTTCAGAAATCCAACTCTTTTTTGTCTGATAATCTGATGTATGCTAAAAACGTCGCAAAAACTCTGGCTCTAAATATAGGAAGCGCCTCGTATGAAGATTTTAGCAGCTCTGAATATCAGAGGAATATAAGTTTAAAAGCACTTTCTGCACTTTCTAGGATTTTTTCTTATTCAAGGTCGATAATTGAAACTAATTTAAATGATTCAAGTTATTCAGCTATTTATTATGATGAAAAAAGCAATTTTAGCCCCGTAGAAATGAATAGAGAGCTAAATGATTCAGGAACTATTCAAGCAGAAAATCATACACCAATTAGTTCTTTACAAAGCCAGCATGAAAAAAATTCTGGGGATTTAGATTTAACTAATAATTCATACTATAGACTTAGGTGCGACCCTAAGAATATTATATCCGATTCATCAAAGTATATCGATGAGCTTATTGAACAGATATCTGGCGAAAATTTTGAAAATATAAGTTTTTTTGATGCTGTTTGTTATTACATGGGGAAAATTAGCTGCCATTCGTGTATAACAGATGTTGATAGAATATTAATATCTCTTTCCGCTAAATTTAGCACAGTTTCAAATAAAGGAATCAAATTTCAGAGTTTTTATAACCATAGCTACAACATAATAGCACTTTCAACTATTTATTCAATTCTAAGAGACGTAGAGCTTGATAAGATAGTTTCAATAGCTAATGGATTGTTTTTTGTTTCCAGCGATCCTTTTGACATTAAAGATATAGTTATTGAAGTTCAAAAAAGCGAATCGATAGATCATAATCCATATTCTGTTTCGGAAAAGCTTTTAAACATTCACAAGCATAGTTTTTTAACTAAAGAAAATACAAAATTATTGAGTGACCTTTTAGTTTGCTCTAGTAGAAACATCTTATACCTGGACGGGCATAAATTTGATTATATAAATAGTGAGTTTAATTGTAACGATACTAATTTAAAATTTAGTTTGAATAAAAGCTGCCTAAAAAATACATGGACATCAATTGTAGCCTCAATTTCGCAAGTTTATCACGGTGCACAAATTTATAGACCCAAAAATAACATCGATAGAATTGAAGAAGCTAAAAAAAAACACTATGGAATTGAAAGCTATGACCCAGGGATGCAAATTAGATTATCAACTGAAAATATTTCCAAAAATAGCATCTTATCAAAAACAGAGAAATTCTTGGGAATCAATTCAAAAAGAGAAGATAACGTTTATCGAGCTCAAAATAATATAGAACCACTAGAAAAGGTTGTATCATATAACTCTGAACAATTGCCTTCAATTAATCTTGTAAAAAGCTCATTGAAGATTATGCAAGATTGTATTTATATTGCATGTAGGGAAAATTTGCTAGTAGGATTAGATGCATTACTAAATACTGTTATTCAAATGATTGGTATAACTAGAGCCTCCAAAGAAGATGACTGGAAGTCACAGCTATCGCTTCAATCTTTGCTAAGAGTTTGTAGAGATAATTTAGATTATTTGTCATCAGAGAAATGGTCAATAGTACTTGATACAATCTCATTGTTTTACTTTAGACAGTATAATATTATATTTAATAGCAAAAGCGGCAACATGAAGTACTTGAATAAAAACTATGATGGATGGGTCGAAACCGATAAAAAAACAAAACAAAACGCATCAGCTCAAAGTTTTTCGAATTTTAGCCAAGAAAAGTATTTGAGAAATAGCATCAATAATATTTATAAGGATAAATTGAGGCAAAACTACTTGGACGAAATCTCAAAAAATCAAGAAGATTATAGGATTGAAAACAGAATAAGTTCTCAGAATCAAGAGTTCGGGTTTAATTTCATTGATAGAGGTATGTATAGCATAGATTCCAGTAGAATTATTACGACTGAAACAGGTGAAAATAGGGATGAGCAATTTATTCATAATAATATAGAAGCAAAATCTATATACCGACCACAAACAAACGATTCGGATATATTTGTTTACCAAGATCAACAATATGAATCAATGAAGTATCCACAAAGAAAAGAGACTAAATCAGTTTCAGCTAACGAAGACATATTCAATGCCCAAGAGTCTATAGAGAACATTGAAGAATTTTTGAGTTCTGGCGCTAATTATCAATGGCCAATATTACATAATTACATTTATGGTATATGTAACAATATTAACGCCGAAGCAAGTCGTTATGAGTCATTGAAAATTACTAAACAAGAAATGAATAAAGCTGTAATTAGTTTATATAACCATAGTATGATTTTTGAGTACGCTGAAATTGAAAATATCTTTTATTCTCATCCAATATACAACATCGATAAAAAACCTCAAGATATTTATAGTATCCCAAATAATGGTTTAGATTCATCAGATTTTGAGCCAAATAATAGCGAAATTTTGAATATAAATTTAGCAACTGAATATAGTTATAATATACTAACTACTAACAATTTCACTACAAGGAACCAGAATCAATTTGTAAATGAGATTATACCCAGACAAATGATATGCACAAGGCTATTATTTTCTTTTATTTTAAATATCATTAATTCAGAAAATAGTAGCCTATTTGAGATGCAGAAATATTGGAATTTAGTGTCTCCAGCTTTGGTAAAATTGTCTGGATTTAAAAATAATGATGTCAAAAATTCAAAATCAAGCATTGGTACATCTATCGACAAGAGATTTAGCTTTGAAAATGGCTCAAATAGTTCAAAACTTAATTACTCTTTAGATATCAACTCTAAGATAGAAAGCGTTAAAATATTTGCAATTGAAACGTTAGGATCTTTTATGATGTGCATAATGAAAAAAATAAGCACCATAAAACAGAAATTTAATCCAGATATAGAATGTTTGATTTTACCTTTTAAAAATATTTCTGAAATCTCTAACAATTTACATGTTCAATATACAATATTGCATATATTGCTCGAGTCTATTGTTCAATTTAACTCAATTATCGACTTGCCATGGAGTTTAATTTTTGAAATAATTTCTCAAATATTAAAGAAATTGATCAGCTTAGCTATTAACTATCCTTATTATTATCCTATTGGCGGAGGAGAGGACATTTTGTTTATGGTCTCAAATTACAATTATAACAACAACAGCGGTATTGGAAATGGAAATGGTAGTGTATACAATTCCTTTTATAAAAACTTTACTTCAGTCCCTGGTGTAAATATAGAAAGCGCAGGAGAAAATGAAACTTTAAATAATAAGGAGCTTAATTCTCAATATCACTTAGCATGTAATCAAAAGAAGTCTGACAACTTAGCATATTGTCGCTCATCAGTAGCTAGACTAGCATCCCGGAATATATTTTTGTCTCTAGAAATAATGTATTTTGCTTCGGAAATAAGCTCGGTACTTGATAGCTCATTGGATTCGTATACTAAATGTGCAAGCATATTAACAACGGCCTTAACATATTCATTTCCTTCACCTGGATTGTTAAATTCGTTTACTGCTTTAAAAAAAAAAGGCTTTGAAAGCTCCAAAGTATATACTAATACACATAGCTCCGAATCTGGCTCCGTGAACTCAGACATTGAAAATACCGATGGTAAAAAATATTTAAATCAAAAGAATATTTTTGAAGCTGAACTGGCATCAAAATTTCATAATTCTAAACCAGAACTTTTTTCGCTTAATACAATAGACGAAAGCTTTGAAAATGATTGGAAAAAAAAGGCAGAATTGGCAATAATTAATGCGTCATCGCCATCATGCTCGGAAAACACATCATTTGGCGCTTCACAAATAATGCTTTCAATATGGCAATCGATATGTGAGCAAGCAAATAAAAACGAAATTAAATATAAAAGCTCTGTTTGTAGCGGGTCAGAAGATACCGGGTCTAATAATGAAACTGATGCAGTCAAATCAAATGACTATATTATTGATGGCGCTCGATTCCCGTTAATGATGGTAACAAAAGAGATATTTAGACTGATGCCATTATTACCTGATTTATTGATTTTGAACGATAGTTTATATGATTCTATATTCTACCCTGAAAGAGTGGATATTTCTTATGAGTACAAAAGTAGTTTGCTGCAATGCAAGTATAAATCAGAACATGATTATGAAAAAGAAAAGGAAAATTTCCCTATGTGGACAGCATTTGATTTTATAAGAAAGAAGCTATTTGATATACTAATTGAGTCATTGATTAAAATAATTTATGGGGATGGGAAAAAAAATAAAACCGCAAAAGAAATATCAGAATTCTATTTAGGCGCCAATGTTGGGCTTGAAAAAGTTCTTATGCGATTGATATCGCTTCCTCAAAGTTTCATCAATCTAGAAAAAATATTTGATCCTTGGATTGCATTATTTTTGAAGTGGAATATGATTTTTGAGTCTAATTACGATATTTTGATCCAGGATGAGAATTGTAAAAAATGCTTTAGCTCGATTTTGAGCTTGAACTCTATCTTTATTGGCTCAACACATGATCAGATTTATATGTGTGGGATTGAATCTTATGGAATACTATTGGAAAGCCTATGTACATTCGATAGTCATTTAGAAGATAAGTCTTTGAAATGCAATAAAAAGCCCAATGCTAACAAAAATTTAGAGAAACGTAACTACACTTTAAAGGAACTCTTAGAGCAATTTACAAATTCAATCGAGTCTATTATTTTGTCAAAATGCTTTTGGGGCACAAATTCTCTTGAATTATTAAACAACTTTAACTTAGGAATTGATTCAAGCTTGGGACTGAGCATTCGTAGTAACAAGTACTCAGAAAAAAAAAGCGCAGTCGCTTCAAATCAACAAGGGCATATAATCAAAGATACCAGAGATGGAGTAAAAAATCTATTTGATTTTGATATGTATTATAAAGAATCAATAAAGAGCTTGAAGCACGTTTATAAGAGGTCAACCTTCTTATGCGAGTCAAAATCGAGAAGTGAGTTTTTAATGGAAATAATTAGGTTTGTTAGGCTCATTTGCATTGAAACAGAAGCTAATTTACTTGAGCGCCTTTATGACAGCGGATATTATGAGTTATCTTTTAGATGGATTAGATTGATATTCATAGCTCAAAGCTTTTCTAAGGCAGTTGGATTCCTTACTAGCAGTAGTGGAAATAGAAATAGTGGTCAATTTTCTTCAGAGTCGACTACAGGATACCAAGATAGAAATGAAATTTCTAACAAAATGCTTGTTCAGTATAAAAACGTTGACAATGACTCTTTTTGCAGATCTCAAGTTGTTAATTACCCTGAGAGTCCATGGGTAGATTCAAAAAGAAAAGATTTTGCTGTAAGGCTAGAAAATTTATGCTCGTTTACTCTAATCGACACTATGGTTTATTTGTATAAGTATATGGGAGCCAAAAGAAATAAATCTATTATTAGTTTCTGCAAAAATAAAATTAATCCTGAAGGAGAAAACTCTAATCATTTAAGTGAAGACCATACTAGTAAGTGGTTGGAAATTGGACTATTTAAAGTCATTAAATTGGTTTTTGAGTCTTATAGCAAAGCCCTTGAAGTGGATGAAATTAATCGCGAGCTGTCTCAACAATTTTTTGACTCTTTTGGAGAGATTGAAAATTATGATTATGATAACAACAAGATTGATTCTAGCTCATTATACAATAGAGGTAGTGTTGAAGAAATCTCAGTCAGTATCTCTAATGGCATGAATTCTGGATCTAATTCTAATTTTATGCCAAGAGAAACTCGTCCCAATTTTTTTAAGCATCAAACTAACAGTAGCGATGTAGAAATTTCTCAAGCCGGAAACGAAAATTTCCAGAATAATCAACAATCTCAACATTCAGATAGTAACCCAAAATACTTAGAGTATCAAGATATATTACAAAGCACCGGCGATAAGATATGCAATCCATCAAATAAAGAATATATATACTTACCCCTTCCATCGCTTGCAAGGCTGGTTATTAAATCAATAACTAGTTTAATAGAATTGTTGGATCTTTGTCAAAATGAACCTAATTTAAAGCCAAATAAAATAGGTTCAAACTCTAATATACCTACTAGTAATCAAGAAAATCTAGTAAATACAAGCATTGAATATAATAACACGCCAAAATATGGCATATTACAGAATCCGATGCTACTTACACTAATAGCGGATGTTATAGCCAGTACTGACCATCCTGAAATTAAAAAGCTGGGCGCGTCATTCATAAAATCTGCATCTTTAACTCATTTTTAATTTTACTATATCATAAATTGCTCTTTATTTAATATAATATACTTCAAGTTGAAAAAAAAATTCAGCCCAAACTATCGGTATCTGAATGTGTGAAGTTTTTTTAGTAAAATTTTTTATTCGGATGACTTATTAATTGCGTTATAAAGATATAATAATAGATTTAAAAACATAAAGTATAAAAAATAACCTATTTATCGGATTATATGATTAAAAATC
The DNA here is from genome assembly GCA_001970855.1 of Smittium culicis. Lineage (NCBI taxonomy): Eukaryota > Fungi > Kickxellomycota > Harpellomycetes > Harpellales > Legeriomycetaceae > Smittium > Smittium culicis. The sequence goes on along the minus strand of LSSN01001090.1, from coordinate 9,908 downwards.
ATCAAAGCCTCATCTCCAAGTCTACATAGCCTTATATAGAAAATGTTAGTGATCATTTTTTTGATATTAAATAATATTTCTTTAATAAATATTTCAGATAGAAAATAAGTAGCTTCGTCGTCAAGTTTTATAAAGCTTAGAAACAATTATAAGTTATATATTAAAATAGTTTGTATTTTTTTTTCTTAAGTTTTTTATTAAGACGATTATAGTTTTTCGGTTTTAATAAAATTGAATATACGCATAGATCGAGCTTTAACCATATGAAAAAAAAATACAAGTGGAAAATGTATCAATAATGAAAATTTATACAAATTATATCAATATATGAACTCTTTTTGATTTTTATTGATGGCTTTAATTATGCTTAATTTGCTAAATAATATGTTGAACAGGCCAATTGACGTTTTATAAACCAAATATTTTTTAATTAAAAACCTGAAATTCTTTTAAGGAAATTATTGACACCGTCAACTGCTGCATGAGCTTCATCTGCTTCGCCAAACAGGAAGAATACGTGAACCATTCCTACATATGACTCATAAATATTACGCTCAGTAATATTAGAAAAGCCAGGATGCGTTCTTCCTTCTAGAACTATTTTCGGATGACAATTGATATGCTCCGCAAAGTAGTCAATGTCATAAAGAAGAACTTCGGCCTCGCCGGCCTGGATATAGATAGGAGCGCAATCTGAGAAATCGCCATATACTGGAGATACAATTGGATTATTAAGTAATTTGCGCAAATTGTCATCAAGAGGCTTTCCGGGGGCAACGTAAATACGGGCGGCAGTTCCAATGTACTCAATATTTGTCGCTGGGATAAAATCATATTCGGAGTTGTGGTTACTTTGCTCACGAACATAGCTCAAATCGGTCCATGGAGAATAAAGAATGCAACCGCGAGGTTGGACCATATTCTCAGCCTTTATAAGAAGGAGAAGCACGGCCGCCAAATTTCCGCCTGCACTATCTCCTGAAACAACGATATTCTCGGGCTTGAACCCGCATTTTAAGAGGTGCTTGAAGAATATGAGCCCGTCGTAGATACACGCAGGGAACGGATTCTCCGGTGCATACCTGTAGCTTGGTGCTAGAATCAAATCGTATATATTAAAAAATTTTAGCATGGTTAAATTTTAGCAAAGCGTTTATACATATATACACTTGTTCGAGAATTTGGTATTTAAATACTAGTAGATACGATAATATGAGATTGTCGCTTACTGAATACACGAACGCCTGTCTTCTTGGATAGAGTTAATGCAAATCCACGATAAACCTCAGGGTTACCAATTGAATATGCACCACCGTAGTAATGTACTAGAATCAATTCGTTTTCAGACAATGGCTTCAAATCCAAAGCTGAGCCTGAAGAGCCTGAATGGGAATTTATTATGTCGTCAGAAGCAACTACTTCGGTGTACAAACTTCTCGGGGCGCTATTCGAATCTTCTATGGACTCGAGGTCTTGCCTGGTCAAATTTTCAAACTCTGGGATGTTGTTTTGGATAAGTTCAGGATCATCAACAAGATATGTGGTTCTTTTGTAATCTCCACCCCTGCCTTGAATTGAGGTATCTCTTTCTCTGTATGGTTTGTTCAGCTCTCCTATTGTGTTTGTATCAAATGTATCTATTGTTAGTAGTTCTTTCGTTGCTCGAACAGAATAAGCAACCTTTACCAATTCCAAAGATACTTGCATTCCAAGAGACCAGTTTGGCAATTTCGGGCCGTTGATGAAATAGGATACTGCAGATTCTCCGGCTGCTCTCTCCCCTCTAGATCTTAAAAGATTATTTTTCTCCTGGCCCAAGTCTTGTTTGAATGTTCCCCTTCCTAAATCAGTCATTTTAATAGTATCTCCTTTATTTCTACACCCTCTTGATGATAATTTACAGATCCACAAAAATAAAAAAAATTAAATCTTTTTTCTAAATTAAAAAGTGTATTTCAGCGAATTTTGGGGGCACTTTTTCTTTTTATATCATATGTTAAAACTTTGTTTCCTTATTGCATTTACTTTCTATTCTCGATATCAAGTTCTTTTACTCCTTGATATAAAAGAAGTTTCACAATTTTTACTTTTTTGATGTAACACTCTTAGCCTATAAAAATGGCATAAATATCCCAATTACCATAATTCCTTTTTAAACTTAACTTTTTTAATCGCATATTACTAGATATTATTTTTTGAATCTTATCACTTTATGTTTCAATAATATCATTTCGAAGTTTTATTATTCGGTTCCAACGATTGAAAATAGTTTCAAGTATGATTTTTTTGAGGTATATTTATTTTTTTAAAATCGAAATATTTAATTAACCTATATCAAAAATACACTTAAATAAGGAATTTTTTGTTTGGATCAATACTATTTCACATCCACTTCATAAACTTGTAGATAAATTGTAACTTTCTTTTAATTATGTATTTAATATTCGCTTTTTTTCTTATGTGTTACTAGAAATTAATACAAGTATTATCACTTTTAGTAACACAAGAAAATTTTGTTATTCTCCCATTCTCTTAGTGCGCTGAATTTTCTATATCAAAGTGAATTTGAAATAATATGATAAAAGATTTCAGCAATTATAAAAGACACAAGCCATATTTCGAATTTTCAGCTTATAATCAGCGTATAGTCTTGCTGATTATACTTAAATATTCCTTAATAACTTATATTATTATCTATAAAATCAGAGTTCAAAAAAATTAATCGATGTACAGAGTTTATTATTGCCTAATTTATTCTAATTTTATTTCAATATCAGTACTAAAAAAATTGACTGAAATAAAGGTATATAATTAATCTAAATTCTCATCAAATTAGTTAATACCTAACTTTTCTACCCATTATAGAAAATTTTTGGAAAATAGTTTTAGTCAATTAAAAACGATGTCAAATTTAATGATGTAACGTGAATCTAAAGAGAGTTATTTTCATCTTTAAGAGAATATAAATTTATCTTAGTAATCAATGGTTTTAATCATAAACCAGCCTAATAAAGTGAAAAAAAAAATCACCCATTGTAATATCAAATGCGTATAATTTCTTTTTCATATTAAAAGTTATCCTAATATTTTTATTTCAAGTTTAGGATATATTAAAATATTAAACATCTTAGAAATAGAAGAATATATAAGATCTAATTTTTTTTAGCAACCAAATTATAAATCTAAGAGCAAATACCGGAATAAAGAATTGTCAATTTTATTAGGAATTATTTATGTCATACAAGGTGATTTATCATTTCTAAAGTGTTATTTGTTTATTTTAACGGTGTAGACGATAAAATGTCATAGATTAATGGTATTACTATCCTTGAAGCTGCTACAACATTCGTTTTACAGCCTTTAGCGTTTTTTTCTTAAGTGAGTTTATCAAACATAATTTAAAAGTATAAAAAACTATTAAAAAGTGTTTAAAAAGCTAACAAAAATGCCAATAAAATAATTTTTCAACCGACCCTCATCCGCCGCTCTAGCAGATCCATACCCACTGGGCATTGGTTCAAGGGGACCGGTGAATCGCTTATAATTTTCAGTATAAGTTTTCAAGTATGCGGATGCCGTTCAAAAATTTGGCCGTTTCCAGCTCAAAATTTTGCTTGGCTGTGCCAGCTCGAAACTGGCTCAAAAGTTGTTTAGACCCCCCTCCAATGAGTTTTCCAATTAGCTCCAACCGGGCTTCGTTGAAATTCGAAAGCAAAATTTTTTCGTCAGAACTGATCGACGTCGGTATGAACCGGCCGATCGTCGATGATCGGTAATTTCGCCACCGGCCGCAATTCAGAAGTATGCGGTCGACCGTCTCAGGCACACAAACATTGCAGCAGGGACAAAAATTTTTGAATTTTTGGTCGACGATTTTCATGTTTGACAAGCGCTGGGCAGTACAGAATGAGCCTATACGCATTTTTCCAATATCCTGAAGGTCCAACTTCAAGTCCGGATACATTGCTTGAAAGTCAGCCAGTTGCCTTTTTAGCCAATTTTTCGATCCAACGTCCACAGGTTGATGATAGATCGGTTGTTTCGTTGTTTCTAGTTGACTGTCGTGATGATAGTCTGACCAAGACCAAATTTCAGTATTTTTTTTTGTTTTGCTTTTATTTTTTTTAGTATTTTTGAGTAGGCTTTTTTATATGTATCGCAAATTAGTCGAAATAATCAAATTCGTTAAATTTGGCGATTTGCGTACTTTTTTTTTTCCGAATTGGATAATTTAATCCGTGCACCACACTTAGGCACTTACAGTTTAATAGCAATAGTTAAACTTTGTCTACAAAAATCAAACTTGTACCAAAATGTAGCTCTTGGCAAGTTCAAAAAAGTTGTACTAATAATTAAAAGTTGATAGATTATATGCTTGGTGCTTAACGGTCATTTTTATTTAGAAAAAGTGATAAATAAGGCGAATAGCAGTTAGGTAATAAATTTTTATAAATTCTCTGATTCCATTTGCTCGCGTTAGATGATAATTTATAAGAGAGAGAGAGAGAGAGAGAGCTAGCCTTGTGCAAAAGTATGTTTATAACTGAAAATTAAAGAATGCCTGATATTCTTTTAAGGAAGTTATTGACTCCATCAACTGCTGCATGAGCTTCATCTGCTTCGCCAAACAGGAAGAATACGTGAACCATTCCTACATATGACTCATAAATATTACGCTCAGTAATATTAGAAAAGCCAGGATGCGTTCTTCCTTCCAGAACTATTTTCGGATGACAATTGATATGCTCCGCAAAGTAGTCAATGTCATAAAGAAGAACTTCGGCCTCGCCGGCCTGGATATAGATAGGAGCGCAATCTGAGAAATCGCCATATACTGGAGATACAATTGGATTATTAAGTAATTTGCGCAAATTGTCATCAAGAGGCTTTCCGGGGGCAACGTAAATACGGGCAGAAGTTCCAGGATACTCGATAGTTGATGCTGGGATAAAATCATACTTAGCATTATGACTACTTTGAGGGCGAGCGTAGCTCAAATCAACCCATGGAGAATAAAGAATGCAACCGCGAGGTTGGACCATATTCTCAGCCTTTATAAGAAGGAGAAGCACGGCCGCCAAATTTCCGCCTGCACTATCTCCTGAAACAACGATATTCTCGGGCTTGAACCCGCATTTTAAGAGGTGCTTGAAGAATATGAGCCCGTCGTAGATACACGCAGGGAACGGATTCTCCGGTGCATACCTGTAGCTTGGTGCTAGAATCAAATCGTATATATTAAAAAATTTTAGCGTGGTTAAATTTTAGCAAAGTGTTTATACATATATACACTTGTTTGAGAATTTGGTATTTAAATACTAGTAGATACGATAATATGAGATTGTCGCTTACTGAATACACGAACGCCTGTCTTCTTGGATAGAGTTAATGCAAATCCACGATAAACTCCAGGACTACCTCTAGAGTAGGCCCCACCGTGATAATGAACTAGAATCAATTCATTCTCAGACAGTGGTTTCAAGTCCAAAGCTGAGCCTAAAGAGCCTGAATGGGAATTTATTATGTCGTCAGAAGCAACTACTTCGGTGTACAAACTTCTCGGGGCGCTATTCGAATCTTCTATGGATTCGAGGTCTTGCCTGGTCAAATTTTCAAACTCCGGGATGTTGTTTTGGATAAGTTCAGGATCATCAACGAGATATGTGGTTCTTTTGTATTCTCCACCCATGCCATCAATTGAAGTTTCGCTTTCCCTGAAAGGTTTGTTCAGCTTTCCTATTAAGTTTGTATCGAACGACTCTACTGTTATTGGTTCTTTTGTTGCAAGATTTGAGTAAGCAACCTTTACCAATTCCAAGGAGACTTGCATTCCAAGAGACCAGTTTGGCAATTTCGGGCCGTTGATAAAGTAGGATACTGCAGATTCTCCGGCTGCTCTTTCTCCTTTGGCTCTGAGGGCCGCATTCTTTTCGTCTCCAAAATCATATCTGAATATACCTTTTCCTAAATCAGTCATTTTGTTATAATTGTTTCCTTTATCTCTACAATAACTTGATAATTTACAGAATCACAAAACTGATAAAATACAATTCTTTATTCTTAATTAGAACGTGTTTTCAGCGAATTTAGGTAACACTTTTTCTTTTTATACCTTCAGTCTGAAATATAAATACAAAAAATTAATCTGATTATATTTTTATTTTTATTTTTTGAACCAACGGCTCAAATGTAACATTTATTTTTAAAGAAAATAAATAAAAACTAAGTCTGATTTTATATTTAACGGAAATTTTGATTATAAATACCCCTTAAATCTTACTCAGATATTCTATATTTTAAAATTATATTTTATTATTGGAGACGGGGTCAATTGATCTCGTTGTAATTTATTTTAGATTAGATTATAGTACAAAGTAGTTTCATAATTTCTATTAAAATTACTTATATTCATTACCCTTTAAAAAAAATATCGGAAAATTACATTATACTGCTCTACTGTAGCACTTGGTTTTATGAATGAGAATTTCTATGATTTTAGCGATTAATTTTATTATTGTTGCGTTTATGTGAATTTATGGTATAAAAACATATTATACTATACTTCTGAAACTAACATTGTTTCCTTACGTTTAATATATTAATTATCTTGGTGAATTGGTATTAAGTAAAAAATATGTAAAATTATCTCGCTTTGAGGAAGTATGAATCCTATCAAAAGTTTATTTCTCATTAAATTATCTGAGGCTAATTTGTTATTCGGTACCACTACATTGGACTAAAATTTGAAATTAACTCCAAGTTTATACTCCGATTTAAACATTAATTCAAACGACTTTGCTCCGTTCCTATATTTACAAAAATGAAAAAATATTCCCCGGATTTTCATCAAGTTTATTTCATGATTAATATAGTCATATCTATGGGGTGTTAGAGCTTTATTTTTGTTATTTTACTTACCCTAATTTTACTAGCGCTATTTAAAACTATCACAGCTTATATCTATTTGCATATCTGAATATAAGTTAATTTAGAAGTGCTCTTATCATACTTCGCGATAAACTGTGTATTTTATTGGATACCTTATATGAAAACTCTACATTATTTCTAGTATATTCAACATTCAAATCAAGCGAGCTAGTGTCGTGTAAAAAAATACAAATAAACCTTTATTAGCATTTAATATTGCGCAGTAAATTTCAGATTATTATAAACTTAAAATGCTGGGTCTGTATTAGTATAGGTTAGCAGATGACTAAGTTGGAATCTATCCAATGAAAGTTGGCTAGAATTTTAAAAATAACACGATTGGCCAATAATATTCATATCACAATCATAGATTGGTTTTTGAACCTTATATCACTCATTCTTTTTTTCCCTCTCCTAAGTCAATATGGATTATATAGCCTGGGACACATTGCCTCAAATATACTTACATTCAAAATAATTACCTGTCAATGAACAAGCTCGATACAACCAACATTCCTTAATATTCTATAAAGATTTAGAAAATTAATCTATGAAATTGAACTAAAGAATGGACAGGCTTCTACCAAAAGAAATAATCGAGAGAATATTTATATATTCTCAATCGCCGCAATTAATATTTGTCTCTAGAACATTTTTTAACGTCTCACAATTAAATTCTGCTAGAGCTGGATTTATGCTTTTAAAATTCGGGAAAATGAGAGTTTTTAACTTCAAAATTGGATTCCCCAAAAGATTTCCTAAATTATTCGATAACCAAATGACTGTTTTGTTATTGATAAGAAACTATAAGGTATATTCTAAAGATTTAAACGCTCTCTTTTACCATGCAGTAGATAAAGGCTGGAATCTCGTTGTTCACGAACTAATGAATTGTTTTGTTTTCAAAATTCTTAATCGAAAAGAAACTAAAGTGGAAATAGTTAATGCATCATCACTGAAGATTGGATTCACTCAAGAAGACTCGACTATTTATGCTAGGCCGCTAATATATGTATGCCGTAACAAAGAGAGATGTTTAAACATAGCTATAACTAATTCTAATTTCTACTTGATAAAGCTGCTGTTAAGCTCCTATAAAATTTCTCCAAATATCTCAAATGGTATTTCCTCAAAGATAAAATTGAATCTCCACAAGAAATTTCAATTCAATGGTATCAGACATCGGCAGCTATGGCATTTGGTTTATCATAACCAATTCGATATCTTAGACACACTAATTGAATTTGGCCTAGATATTAGCAAATTTGAAAAAATATTTTTTCCTGCTATACAAAATTCAAGCATTAAAATGCTTTTATACTTGGAAAATATGGGCGCAAATTTTACTCGTATCGACCACGAAGCTTTTTTGTTAGTATGTAAATCATGGGACAATGATACTATTGACTTTATTCTTCCAAAATTCTCTGAAGACGATTTATCTATCCCTTGGTACTTTAAAATCGCTTGTGGTTACGGAAATGTCAAAGTTGTAAAGTATTTAGTTAATTACCTACCTAGATCTGACTTTATTGATACAGATTTACTTTATAAGGCATGTAAGTATGATCGCGCTGATGTCTATTCTTATATTTATGATACTTTTAGTAACAAAGATGAAATTAAGAGCTTTTGTACATTAGTATCTTCAAAATACAATAGTTCTAATGTTATTAATAGAATTCTTTTGAGTTAGAACCTATTTCAGATAATTAAGAAAGTAAATCAATCATGTTTTAATGCTCGGTTCATAGTTACACTTCTACGTTACCACATTTAGTAAACTTTTCTTAATAAAATTCATTATTTTACCAGCGCTTAATCTGTGCTGAAATCTTTTTAAATAGAATTATTTCTGGTATTTTTAATATTTTGTCCGCCAGTCATTAAATTTTGATATAAATATTTCATATTTCTGATCACGATTATTTTGAGTGTGCTCTATAATTAGAGCCACCAACAAAGTTTATTGCAAAAATAATTTAAAGTTCTTTGACATCTATAACTTTATCAAATATTTAAATACATCAATGCTGATAATACACTAATACATTTATTCAAAGCAAATATATATTGTTTACTTGATTTTCTTTGCATAATTTATCCCTTTCAGGGGCGTTTGACCTTTTTTGAGCTCACAAAACTAGTCAACTGAAATTCGAATAAATAAAATTATTTGTGCAAACGCGTATTAATTGAACACTATAATATCGCATCCAATAATAAATCATTTTTAAATTATACTGAAAATTGCGATTTTTATCCAAGTTTAACCCTTTCAGGGGCGGTTGATTTTTTTTGAACTACCAAAACTATGCAACCAAATAAAAACCATTAAAAATTAATACAAGATAATAATTAATTATTGGCTGATAAATTATATATACCCAATAAAAAATCAATAATATATGGCTTATCCAATTATGTTTTTTAAATAAGTTTAAGTATTATATAATACATTTATTATGATACTATTGATGTAAAAAAATATCAATAATACGTGACCTTATTTTTAAATTATTTATTCTATTTTTTTCTAGATTAAATCTATTTTTCAAATATATGACGCGATTTGAATATCTTACAGGTTTTAAATTAGATCATAACATTTGAATAATAATATTGACTACCTTATAAATAAAACCAATATTTAAAAGTAAAATGAAAAAACTTGTACTAAAATCATTTTATCATTGAATTTTGCTATTTTAAAGTATGCTTAACAATTTTTCCTGTTTAACAGGAAACCAAAAGATAATTTGTACCAAAATATTTTTAAAATAACAAATTATCGCTATTAGCTAGAATTATTAGCCTTAGAAATTTTTATATTTATATTTATATTTATATTTATATTTATATTTATATTTATATTTATATTTATATTTATATTTATATTTATATTTATATTTATATTTATATTTATATTTATATTTATATTTATATTTATATTTATATTTATATTTATATTTATATTTATA
>LSSN01001089.1:0-24192 GCA_001970855.1 Smittium culicis | reverse complement strand
TATAAATATAAATATAAATATAAATATAAATATAAATATAAATATAAATATAAATATAAATATAAATATAAATATAAATATAAATATAAATATAAATATAAATATAAATATAAATATAAATATAAATATAAATATAAATATAAATATAAATATAAAAAATAAGATTTTCCTAGTTATTCCTTTCTTTTATAGTTTAACCACTTTAATATCGTGTTTAACTAATATAAAATTTTTTGATATCCATACATAGCTATAAAACAAGGATGGTAGTTTTGATAATTCAAAGAAAAAAATAATAAAAATGTTAAAAACAAACTAAAATCCTCTTTGATCATAATATTATACAAAAAAATCACTTTTAAGGTACAGTTTCTCAAATTTGCAAATTATAAAGAATAAAAAATTATATCGCTTATAAATCTAGAAAAATGTTTAGTTCTTTGTAGTTGAGTTGGTATACGTATTATCTACGACAAATGGTATAATTTTATTATAAAAAATTCTGAATAGTGTCTAATAAGACATGCAAAAGTATATCATATTACAAACGCACAATTAATCAAACATAAAATTATTTGAGCTCAAGTATATATAAGCGTAAAATTATACTAAAATATAATTACACAGAATTATAATGACACAGATATAATATAATTCATAAATAGGTTGAGTTTATTACTAATTAAAAGAACACTTTTTATTGTAAAATATACTACATTATTCAACTTAAATACATTAAAATTTTTTTATTTTCAAACTTACGTTTTAGATAAATTTAATATTAAAAATAATTTAATTTTTTTAATAGTTTTAGTAAAATTCTTATTGAATAATAAATTTAGATTGATAGTTCTGAATTATTTGAATAAAAAGAGGCTAAAAATAAAATTATTTACTGTAATAATACTAAAAAATTAATCATAAGATTATTTACAGCTTTATTTTTTTCGTAATTATTTTTATTTTGAGTAATTTTTCACAGTTATTTCCATATTTTTTTTATAATAAATAATTATCACGAAAAAAATTTAACTAAAAATTGTTTTTTCAGTATACTAAAACAAGGGAAAGTTTTATGATAAAAATTATTACAAGTTTTTTTAATGGTAAAAAAAAATAGAAATATAAATGATATGCAAACAGGGTACATATAGAGGTAATAAATTTAAAGCAAAGCTAAAACTCAAGTAAGATGATAAATTTATAGTAAAATAATTATTAGTAAAAAATAATCAATCTTGTAGTTTTTTTTTCCTTTCTTCATTTAATAAGTTTTTAATATTCTGTAAAGCTTTATTTAAAATGGGACTTTATTATTTGCCATAATTTTTATTTTTCATGCTCAAATTATTAGTTTTGATATGCTGAACGAGAGCTTTGGAAAATTAAATCAAATCTTTGAAAAATTGAAATTACTCGATGATAAATTTTTTGAAAAATGCTTAAGAAAGTTTTCAAATCGAGGCGTGAAAAAAATTTTTATTGAAAAATAGACAGGTTGTCCTGCAAAATAGAATGCAAAACCCTGTAAAATATTATCGCACATTATTATCTATCGATTACAAAAAATATTAGACAATCAACACCATTCACTCAGTTATACTAATGTTCAGTTTTTTTTTATTTATATATTATGACTAAAATTGATAATTCCAAAATTAATAAATTTTGCTCTTATTATTCTTTATAAAAGCTTATAGATATTCTTATACAATTATATAGGAAATAAATGCCAAGTTTAAATTAAATCGCCATCCTAGTGTTTGTTATTTATAATAATATTAAGGGTTCCCGAATAAATATTATAAGCTTTTAATTATACTTTAGGTAATTTATTTCAAAAGAATATTTTTTAACCCTTTCCCGTCCAACACTCTTAAAAATAATCAAATTTATGATTCGTTTATGATTTATAAGCAAGTTTATATTTGTTTTCCCCCCCCAAATATGCCAATATTTCTTATAGCCTGGGAATTAAAGTATTTTTATTGAACTATGTTAGCTATATCAGTTGGGGCAAAAATAGTCTACCGCCATGGAAAGGGTTAATAGCTGTATGAAAAAATATAATAATTATGTCTATGTACATTTATAGTAATAAATTATATCAGCTAATGTTATTTCTCTTGCATTCCTTAACAAAAAAAAAAAAATCTAAAAAAAGTATTGACTAATACATACACAACCATTTATGATAACAAATCATCTCCGGGGGAAAAAAATCTTAATCTAGCATTGTTCATCATAATATACCTTCTATTCTAGTACTTTCTTCGTTTATTTACATCTTGCCAAATCGCTTGTTTTGATGTATCCTCGCTTGAAAGTCCTTTCCATTTCGTCTGGCTGGATCTGCCAAAATTTCTCTCACGAACTGACTTTAAAATTGCTGGGATATCTGCATTATTATCATTTTGGCTTCTACTACCCTGGTCAACTTTAATCTTTGCTGAATATTTTTCTGTAACTGATTTTGACTCAAGAATATCCGTAAAGAATGCCCCCATATGATGGTTCTGTGTATTCTTATTTAAAGCCTGTCTATCATTTTTCATTTTTGCTAACTTATCATATTTATCTCTATCCGCCTCCATAATTTCTTTGTCTGTCATGCTTCTTCTTTTCTGCATCTCTTCACTCTCCTCTTCCATTTCAGCTCTTTTTGCCGCGTCTCTATTTATCCTAAATCTTTCTCTCACTTTCCATAACTCATACTCTGCATCCTCATCAAGTCCATCAGTATCATCTACTGCTTCAATAGTGTCCGCTATATCTGTAATATCCACCTTTTGATTTGCTTCTGCTTGTAAAGCTGCAATTCTCAACGTTTCTACTCTCCTTTTTTCTTGCTCTTCAAAGTACTCTTCATCCTCTACTATCTCTGTATTGCTCATATTTGTTATTTTAGATATTTTGGTTTTCCTTTGCTGTCTAAAAAATAATTAGGGATTTATGTAAGCTTTATTAATGAATTAGAAAATGTAAAAGATAAATTAAAGCTAATGTCTATAACAATACTTATAGTATTAAAAAGTATTAATTATAGTGATTTTTAATATTCTATTATATTAATAGCTAAAATTTTCACTTTAAATTAATCAATAGTTCTTGCTAAATTCAGATTATAGTGCATTTTGTTAAAATGGATAGTAGTAAGAAAATTAAATTCTTTACCTTGAAACAAAAACAGGCTTTCTCATTTTAGTTATAGAATTATCGCTTTCATATTCGCTAGATTCCTCAGAACTATCACCTTCAGAATCCTCACTCTAATAAAAGAATACACGTGATAAATATATATATATTTTCTATCTACTAAAATTTTTTTATATAGTACTTACTTCTTGAGAACTAGATTCGTCTTCAGTCGCAGAAAAATCTTGCCTAAGCGATAGCTTTTGTCGAATCTTCAGCCGGTCAATTCGTGATTGATCTTCATCCTCAGAAGTATTAGCATCCTTTTCTGATTCCGAAGAGGAATCTGAATCGCTTAAAGCCCGTTTTCTTGCAGCCAGTCTTTTTTGTGCTAGCTCTGAAATATCAACATTTTCTTCTTGGGGTAAACCAAATCTTTTAATTGTAGGAATTTCAACGTCGCCAATTGAATTGGTCCTATTCTTATCTTTTGCGTCTATTACATTACTACTTTCGATTTTGCTCTCTGTTTCGCTGTCTGAATTCTCTGAATAATCTGAATAAAGAGTGTCATTATTTATAGCAGGCGCTTTACCTGGGAAGTATCTTGCGACTTTTGTGCCCGATGTTGCAACCGATTTAGCACCGCTTTTCTTTGAAAGAGAGTTGAAATTCATTTCATCTATACAAAGGGCGATGAATTCTTTAATAGCGAAAAATATTAAATAATTTTTGATTTGGTTTTACCTACAAACTTATTTACATAAAAAAATACACCTGTTATGCCAGCGATTTCAAAATATAATTTTACTTATTCGTTAAATTAAAACTAAAAAATGGCACAGCGTTATAATTGGCTATTTTTATTACATAACTTTTATACAGATTATTATTTGCGGGATTCTGGGCGAAGGAAGCACGTTGAAGGCGTTTTAAACTATTATGTTGGGCAATAAATCATTATTTTCATTATTGAGCGAGTTGAACAGGTATTTTGGTTTTTCTATTTATCCCTTTCCCGTCCAACGCTCTATTAAAAAACCAAATTTATGATTCGTTTATGGTTTAAAATGAAATCTATTATTTGCTATTTAACTGCAGTATACCAATATCATTTAATATCTCGTAATTAAATTATTTTTAATTAATTCAGTTGGCTATATTTTGTAGATCAAAAATAGTCTACCACACTGGAAAGGGTTAACCCTTTCCCGTCCAAAAATTTTTGCATGAAGAAAAAATAAAGTCTTCACATTCAGTAAAAAAATACATAATATTATTGGCTTTAATATATAAGCTTTATGTAATTATCATCCAATAATGTGGAAAATGATGAAATATACAGAAAAAAGTTTACCAGAATCTTGACCAGACATATCCAGGCCCAAAACTAACAAAAAATACAGTGGTAAAAATAATTTCAATAATTAAAGCACATATTCATTATTATATAAGTTCAGGCCAAACTTAAATGTGATTATTACTATGTTATTATTTTTTTCAAGAGCTATAAATAAAACAATTTTAATGAATAAGTAATTTGGTATACGATCAATAATTATTAATACTGCATACTATCGAGAAGGTATTCCAAGATTTGTTGAATCTGACCTCGAATAAATATATATCCTCAAGAGATACAAGAGCTATCATTGTGCATAAAATGAGCTAAGTTTATTTCAAGAATTTAATGTCTAACCATGCTAAAATAAAGCGCAATAAAACAACATTCTAACTTTTCAAGGGACATTTAATTAATTCAATGAATATTTTAACGATTATATTGATATAAAAAGTATATTTGTATTCAGTTTAAACGTAGACAGCTATATTTGTTTAAATCAGTTATTTACGTTAAAAAAATCAATCGAGATATATTTCTCACTAATGTCAATTATAATGCGTACAGATTTAAATTTCATCAACAGGCGTTAATGTGGTAGAATTTAATATACCTCTACCTTTATTTTCAATTAAGAATTTTAGTGTGATGAATTTATAGATTTTAGTTATTCAAATATAAATTAATAAAAATAAAAAACTAAGTATTAAGGTTTAAAGTCTTGAATTCGTGTCAGTATTTAAAATTTTTAAGCATATATATAAGAGTTTTAATATTTTAATAATTTTTACTCTTTGTTATATTTTGAAGCTTATTTATTTTGTAACTTATAAAAACTAAATTTAAAACTAAAAAAAAATATTATGGGATCTTATTTTATAATAATGTTTCGAGGGCGAGCCTCAGATGTATGTTAGGCTGTCCTTTTTATATCAATAAATTTTCAATTTAGTATAATTCGATTTCCTTTGAATCTTAACACCTGAGTTTAACTTTCCTCGTTATTATATGTGCCTTCGTTTTAGTGTACAATACATTTTTATTAAAGCTTTGTTTTCTTTCATTAACTAACAATTTTCTTTGTAGTTTTATTCGTAATTTTTGATCCAATCAAAAGTTAACATCTTTCAATTCAAAAGAAAAAGAAAATAAAAAATTCACAGTAAATCAAATTAGTATAAAGTAGCTTATTTTTTGCATTTTCACTTTATTTCGTATCGCTTTCTTTTGTTTTATACTTTCTTTTCAAATTAAATAAGAATTCCTTGTATTCAGCAATGTATCTACTCTGCGACATTAATACGAGTAATTGTGTTTAATTTATGCTTTCTTAACATTGTTTAAATAATATAAAACTTACAGAATTATCCATTTTTGATAATACTTGAACATAAAATGAAATATTTCCCATAGAAATAATGCATTTAAAAAATATAGTAAATGCAGTTTAATCAAAGTTTATAAAAGTAATAAAAGATTTTTTAGACACAAATTTACTAGTATTAATTTATTAATATTTAATAAAGAAATAAAAAGTTAAATGTGAATATAAATATTTAGGGATTAAAGAAAAGAGCAAAGTGTAAGATTCTGATATGTAATAATATATTTAACTGATAGTTTCTTATTGATGAAATTTTTAAACTAAAAAATGGAATACGAAGAAATCAAAACAAAAGGCTCGAGTCTAATCAATCATAATAAAATTAAAATAACATGCTAACAGTTTATTAACCAATGGTAACAGGAAAAAACAGTCTACCTTTTAACGGGAAAGGCCCAAAAAATGTACACAGACTATAATATTGTATATACATTAAGTATATTTGTAGTAGTGTTTGATACTAAGTATTATTATTCTAGTTATAAATTTAACCAATGGAAATGGCAAAAAACAGTCTACGTTTGCGCAGGAAAAGACCTAAAATTAAGCGTGATGTAATTTTATATTATTTTTTATAATAATTAATGATAATCATATGTTTATATTAATTTACATTTTTGTTTATATAATAATTTTGATATTTCAATCAATTTTAATAAATGTATATTTACTTTGAATAAAATTTTTTATGCCCAGTATTACCCAGAACAATTTCTAGTCAGAAATATTTTTCTTTACAACAATTTGTGGGGTTCTGAAATTTAAAGTCCAATAATCATACAGTCTATTTTTATTTTTGCTTTATTTTAATTTTAAGTGTGCGGTTTAAATTGCTATTTGTAACATTTTTAATAGTTATAAAAAAAAAAAAAACTGCGAATAAGATATAGTAATAAAAAAATGATTAAATTTTTGTAGAACATTTTTGGACTGTTGAACAGGAACACTCATTATAGAAAAAACTCATTTTTTATCTAACGCGCGGGAAAGGGTTAAAGAAATAACTAGTTTATTCATAATAATTTTTTTTTAAAAAAAAATTTTTTTTTTCGCATAGATTAATGTTTTTTTTTGCGAAATTTAATTGTTACGGTAGAAATAATAGAAAATATACGGAAAGTAATACCTAGAAAAATAATAAAATTTGTGGAAGGAATAAAGAGTCTAATATTCTAATATATTTAAAAATATCTATACGAGTATACCGGCTGCGTAAATAAAGGAAAATATGAAAAACCAACTAACCGAAAGATCTACCCATACATTGCTTCAATTACCCATGATGATTGAAGTTACAAGCTGACATGGAATTGATCTCTATTGATTAAAATTGAATTCGCAAAGAAAATTGTGCTCCGAGATATACCCTAAATCTAAAATGACCATCTTAAAATAGTATCTTAACCAAACGTGATATTTTTTTTCCTGACTCCCATAAATTAAGATGCTAAACTTATGAGATCATTATTTCTGTCGATGTCTGGAATTTCTTGTAGAAATTTTATCAGGGCGAGCTGAGCGAATCGGATATTTTTATTTCTAGATTATTCTCCTCTGGAATCATTATCATCCGAATAGCTGATATATAAATTTATTTTAATTTCGATTTTTGTTTAATAAATTTTTTTTTTAGCTTTTCTGTTAATATTTATACCAGAAAGTTACAAGGAAAAGATCATGAATTCATATAATGTTAAGCTCATAAAATCAGCTACTTTTTTTTATCGACCAAAATATGTTTCAGAATACTTAATATTATAAATAAGAATTATAAAAGATTTAGTTGATATTAGTGTTAAAATAAAAAAACTTTAAAAATAACCCACAGCGCTAATATTAGGTTTCGAGTTGTTTTTTGTGTCAATAACTGCGATTTTACAACAAATTATTATCAAAAAATTATTCTAAAATTCACACAGTAAAATTTTTATAATAAAATTTACACCTTAAATTCAAATAATAAGTAATGCCTTTATTAGAGAAAAATATATATATTGCGTGTATTTAATTAAATAACTCCAAAATCATCCCTATATTATCTAGGAGATTTTAGATGAGCGTGAGTGAAATATAAAACGCCGTGGAGATACCTTAGCGCTATGAAATCAGAAGAATTCAAAAAAAAAGTCATTAAAAACCATTTTCCTAATATAGAATTGAATACCTGTCACTCTACATCCGTTCATTAAGTTAATTTTTTTCACACCTAGCCCATTAAATTGTGAGTAAAAAAAATTCATTGGCATTTGGTATGTACAGCCACAAAAGTCAAGTATATTGGGAGATTTTTATGAAAAATCGTAAATATTAAATTTCAGAGCTACGTACTAAAAGTGTTTAATAATTATAAGATATATAAATATGAAACATTAAGGCTTTTTTTATAAAAAAAATTCTTCTGTATTATCATTTATAATTCGTTGAAAATGATATAAGATATTTTTTCCTTAATTAAAAAATGATTTTGGACCAGATTTATTCAGAGCTGCAAATAATTTAAAAATTTTCGGTGTATAGTAAACTATGAAAGGTATATATTATTATCACTAAAATTTTTTGATTTTTTTAATATTTTATATATCTTATCGTTTACATTACATTATTATACTGCACTAAGGCTAGGTAAGTATCATGAAATATCAGAATCTATGAAAAATTTTATTAATATAAATAATATTAAAAGGACTTGAAACATTATCAAAATTTTTAATTAATAACAGAGAAATAATTTAAAATAGAATAATTAACCTAGAAAAAAATAATTACACGAATTTATAAGCGATAAATATAACTTTTACATAACAAGAATGTTGAAAAGAGAAATTAGAAAGTCAGGATTTTCACTTTACAGTGTAAACCGAGGTGAAATGCTTAAATATTTTTTGGCATAAAAGAAAACTAATTGCACACGTAGATATTTGAGAAGAATTTGGGGTACCGAATATTTATAATACCGGAGAAAAGGATTTAATAAATATTGATATTCAGATTTTAGATAAATAATTAAAGCATTAGTTAAATTAAAAGAATAAATATATGCGAAATTTTATTGAATTATTTTGGATAGTAATGAAAATAAAACTCTTGTGCCAGATTTAATTAAGAGAGATATGTAACATATGTCAGAAGTTACAATATTAGTGATTAATCACTTAGTATAATAATTATATTGAGAAAAAGTGTGATCAGATCAGTAATTTTCCTAAAAAAATTTTTTTTTTAAAATAAAATAGATTTAATTAAATATTGAATTTAATATTATCAAGTTTTGATAGTTTTATACGTACCACTACCTTTATTTACAATTACGGATTTAATTTAGTATATGTGAAATATATACAGTGAAGCTTTTAAAGCGTGCTTTTATGTTTTAGCGAATGATTATTAAAATTGAGAGAGGAAAAAAAATAGTTTCTTATTTGTGTTTTAATTGTAATCCCTGTTCCAAGAATTTTTGATTTAAATGTTATAATGTATATAATGTTATGAGTTTAAATCAAATTTTTAGCTTTGAGAATATACGAGTTTTAAGTTTTCTGTGCACTTTTTCGCTATTTTCAATTCTATTTAATTTTTTTATTTAAAATTAAAGTCAAATTTAATTATAAAAGAAAAAAATTAACTATAAAAATTGTTATCACTAAAATTCCAGAGCGAAATATAGGTTCTCTGAGTTCAGCTTATATACATTATTTGCTTATGTTATTCTGTTGTCTATTCTAAATTTTTAAGATTCGTACTGTCTTGTTATTTTTATTTTTTATTTTTATTCTCTTGGAATTTTATTGGATTAAAAATGTCTTAATTTTCTTTGTAAAAAATATTTTATAATAACGTGTAGATCTTCTTTCTATATTCAATTTTTTACTTTTTGCTCTTTTTTCTTTGTAGTTAGCAAAATTTAGAATTTTAATTCGACCTAATTTTATTTACCCTTTATTTATACCGTGATTTCAATTTATTTTATTTCTCTTTTACTCAGTATTAGAATCGCTCTAAAACAAAATTTTAATAAAATGCACATATTCACAATAAATAAGATTTAGGTTTTTATAAAATATAAAAAAAATTTAGAACTATTGAAAAAATATTATTTAAAAATTTTTCTATACGTGTAAGAGTGATAATAAATTTGGCTTTTAATTTTATTAATTTATGTGGATTTGAATTAGATTACAAGTTCATTTAAATATAATATCAATAAAAAATTTTTTAATTATAGTTATAATATTGACATAAATCTAAATATCATAGATTTAATGTGTAAAAAGAAATTAAAAATAATATATTTAGTATTCAGATGGAATTTTTTACATTTTCAGTAAATTTCGTATATAAGTTTTTTAAGAGTATTAATTCCATAATCTTTAAACTCTAGAAAAATCATGTAGATTGAATTATTTTTTTTCAAATTGTGCTATGGTATTTTAAATATGTTATTTAGCTATAATTTTTTTATCATTGATAGTTTTTTTATAAATTATATGAAATTTATAAAAATACAAGAAATAAAAGTTTGAAAATCAATTAAAAATTGCTTAATTTTATATCTAATGTTTCAATTAGTGAAAATAATTTTTAGACATAAGAAAACCAAATAACCTATAAAAATTAATTATATATAAGTTATTATAAATAATTCGAAAACTAAAATTTATTTGTAAATATGGAATTTTGTTTGATTATTATTTCAAATTTAAAATTAATACTGGATAGGTTGAAATTGTTCTTGATTTTATCACAATTTTTCGCTCATTTTTAAATATATTGTGGATTATGCTGATCCACGTATCTAACTTTTTAACTAGGAGTGGTAAAATTTAGTTTTCAGGTATTTATTAAAATAATAAACATATAGAATAAATAAGAAAGCTAATATTCATTAAAATGTCGTTAATTTTTATATTTTTATTTAATCTTGTCTAAGAGTTTTATTAGAATCAAGGATTTTAATTTTATTTGGAATTTGTCTATTTTTCTTTTTTAAAACCGTGAGCGTCACTCACAATAGCCAAAAAGCGAGATTATTTACATAAATCCAAAAAGATAATAATTTTTCTCATTAATAAAAAGTAAATTTAAGTGTAATTAATAGAAATGAGATGTTAGGAATGTGACTCTTAGCGATTCATCTTTTCTCATTGTCTTAGGTTTAACAGTTTAAATCTGCTCCGCCGTGTCTCAGATTTTCCCTAAGACATAATACTTCGATATTTACCAAAGAAAACTAAAAATAATATTCGATCAATGTTTTTCATCCACGCTTATAGTAGGTTTATTTGATAGTAGATTACTCCAAAAAAAATTCTAGAAATTTATTCTTTGTAAGAAAAAAATCTTGCACACATTTTCAGAATCGCAAAGTATTTATCATTGATATTTTTGGATAAATTACCGTTGTAAATTTACACCATATTTAATATAGTAAATAATTTTAAACATTTACTATTCTTCACTTACTTTAGAACAGTATAGAGTGTTCTTCGGGACCGAAGGTCCTCTCAACGATTGATGGTAGGCCTTCCAGGCCACATTTCACTTTATTTGTAGATATTAATAGAATTTGATAAGTAAAGATGAAGTATAAAATGAATAAAATATAAAAAAAACTATAAAGCCATCGGCATCGCAACCATGGTATAATCAGCAATTTATAAATCCGCATTTCGCGCTTATAAAAAATAACAAATTCTAAAAGAAAATACCGAATAAACCTCTAAGCTTTACTTATTATGAACAATAAATTTCAAAAAGAGCAACCAGAGCAAAAAACGAGTTTAAAGCTCTTAGAATCCAAGTTAAAACGTTCAACGCAGCGTTTGAAAACTTGCAAGGAACTAGCAACCCCAGAATTCAGGCTGAGGCCCCTACACTTGAAAGGATCTATACTACTGAAGGTGAGTCCTACAAGTACGGCTCTTGGGATCTCAGTTCCGAGAACCAAGCGCGGTTTGGCAACCACGACTGCACGCATAAACTTACATCGATGTCGGTATCTGCAATCAAGAACAGACACCCCGCACCAAGCGGGGGATTCTTTAAATCGAATGAAACTAACAAAATCATTAAGCTCAGCACCCCCGCAGCAAAGGATGGCAAATTACTTTCCGAAGCCGAGCAGCATGTCCTTGATCTCGCAAGGATTGGGACATACATTTAAGAAGTATCAATGGAATTCAAAAATATCATTGAGCTTACAAAACCCGAAATAAAGTTCTTGTTAAAGATATCAGCGGAAGCTCTCATGATCTCTTCAGAAATGCGCTTCACTACGCATAAAAGTGGAAAAGTTCAAGAAGAGCCTCCGTTATCAAAAGCTCAGAATATGACAAAGATATCGCCACTGCAGACCATGGAACCGATATCCCAGAGCACCAATACTTGTTATATCCCAGCAACTTGGAAAAAATGGAATTTACAAGACAGTCAAGAAGAAAAGGAAACTGCATAGAAAGCACTCTCCAGAAACCCTATAAACAATTATCCGCACCAATTACACAACCAGTATCAGCCTATACGACGAAGCCCCAAATACCTGGGAATCAGAAAATCTAGATGGGTAAGTAGCTCAAAATGGAACCAAACTGGCCAAAACAGCAACTTTAGAAGTAGCCAAGGAAACGGAAGCCAGTATACCTATAGTCAGAAACCTCAGTGGAACAAAGGTACCAACTTGAGTAATCAGCAGGGGTTTCAGAGTGGATCAGGGAAAAATCTGTAAACCCTGGTCTACATGGAAAGTGCGAATGTTTTCAAAGACCCACGACATGGACCAGAAAAAAATCGGCGGACCATCAAAACAGGGAAAATTATTTAGCAAAAATAAAAATTTTAAAAAACGCGGAAAATGTATCCTCACTCAAAGGGAAAATATTTGGAAGTTATTCAGTCACGGACCGTCCGTCCGCCGGTCAGAAAAATATTTTTTCACCAAAAAGTACCAAAATGACCAAATACGTCGAGAAAAAAGAAAAATTTTTATATGAAAAAACGGGGAAAAAGATTGGATGGAAGGTCAGAAACAAATTTTCAAGAAAAATCGAAAATATTTTCAAAAAACGATCGTCCCGATCGTCCAATGTCACATATCAATGGGTATTCCTCATCGTTTGTCAAACCGACTGAACAAGTAGTTATAACACATAAAAAACCAACGGATAATCGATATATTGAAAAATGAGTACAAAATCGAGTTCACACAGATATCATTCCCTACTTTAAAGAAAATTTTCAATCTTCCAGTGACTCATCAGCATGTTATCAGATTGATGGTTCAGAATTATTTGGACTTGGGGACAATAAGATTAGGCTCAGATACAAACCAAACATTCGTCTCACCAATACTCGGGAAGGAAGAACCAGATAAAATACTTCTGCTGCTGGATATGACGCATATCAACGAATTCTTCATAAAGGAAAGTTTCAAGATGGAAGGTATCAAGTCCCTGAGAGATATGATATTACCTGGAGATTTCATCTCAAAGCTGAATATATTTCAACATATCACCATGTTCCATTACATCAAGAATAGGCCAAAATGTGCCGCTTCATGCACAAAGTCACGATAAACGAGTTTCTCTCGCTGCAATTTGGACTAACTACGGCACCCAGAGTGTTCTCAAAAATTATGAAATCTGCAATTGATCCACTCAGATTAATCAGAATACGATTAATTTTTATATATAGACGATATATCAATAGTCGGAACATCAGCAGAGGAATGTCAGAGACAGACAGCGATAACTCTGAAACACATAGAAAATCTTGGATTCACTATGAACCAAGAAAAATCGGATATTATTACGAAAAATCGTCAGAAATTCTTAGGAGTAGTGTTCGAACCCCTGAAAATGTCGATAAATTTGACCCAGGAAAGAATAAATAATATGAGAAGGGAAGTCCTCAAAGCCATACACCGTCAGGTAACGGTGAGACAAGCAATGTGATTAAAAGTCCTGTTCTCTGCAGCAGCAACTGCAATATGGCCTGCTGCAATCAAGTCGAGGGAGCTTAAACTCGACATAAAAAAACGCCCTACATAATCACAACATATGTTAAAGCGTGTCTTTCCCACTCTCAGCACTAACATTGAGCAATCTTAAGTGGTGAGACACCCAAATAAACCATTGTAACTTGTCGCAATCGATGTTGAAACACTCAAGTACAAACTCACCCGTATCTTCTACAACTGATTCTTCTGGAATCGGCTGGGGAATAACAAGAAACTTTATGTCCCTGACAAGAGTTTGGATTCAGAAAACTCAAGCCGAATCATCGAACTACAAAGAAGCAGTCACCCTGTACATGCCCTGAGACTACATGCGCATCTCTGGAAAAATTCAAAAGTGAGAATGCAAACAGAAAACCTGACCACAGAAGCAATCTTCATGAACGGAGGAACGAATTCAAATCGCAAGCTATAAAATCATGCAGAGGAATGATGTGGAATAACCATGAAGAACTACATCACGGTAGAAATAACCAATATAGCTGAATCTGAGAATATACTAGCGGATTGGTTATCAAGGAATTCCCACAAACCGTGGGAATGGAGGCTGCCCATGCACTTGTTCATCTCAGTATACAGAAAGTGGGGCCCTCTAATGATCGATTCATATGCGTCAGACGCAAATCGATAGCTAAAATGGTATTATTCTCAAATACCAGACCCAAATTCAATGGGTATGGATGCTCTCACCAATCCTTGGTCGAAATAGGAGGCTTATGCAAACCCAAACCCACTCTTACTGCTCCCAACTCTGCGCCGAGTAGCGATGGAAAATATACAGATGGTAATTATAGAACCAAACTGGGCAGCTCAACCATGGTACCCATTATTAGTGAGTATGGCTATATGCCCTCCTATGATACTAATGGGGGCAAACCATCAGTGGGAAAATTGCGTGTGAAAAATATCAGGGAAAACACCCAAAAATTATCGCCGTCTGCCTTGCTGCTAATAAAAGAATCTATTAGGCCAGCTAAAAAGCGGAATTTTGCTTCATGCCTAAAAATTTTTAATTAGTGGGATTCCTGTAATCGAATAGGTCATAAAAAATATGATACAGTAAGTCTGGAAAACTACCTTGAATCACTGAAAGTAAAACCAGAATCAGTGTTGATTCACGCTACTGCGATCTCAGAGCACTGTAGGACACTTTATATAATGATCAGCCCAATAACTTCAGATAGAATAATTAGAAAACTATAGAAAGAGCTAAAAGATAAGGTAGAAAAAACCCTGTAATCAATTCCCTGAATTGAATATTATGCAATTGCTAATTTACCTTAAAAAATAGCGAGGAAATTAGGATCTAACTTTAAAATAGTTATTCAAAAAAGCAGCTACTCTCCTGGAATTTTCAACTTATTGGAGGCCGAGAAGTGAGTTGCAAGGA
This sequence comes from Smittium culicis, assembly GCA_001970855.1. Classification (NCBI taxonomy): domain Eukaryota; kingdom Fungi; phylum Kickxellomycota; class Harpellomycetes; order Harpellales; family Legeriomycetaceae; genus Smittium; species Smittium culicis. The sequence goes on along the minus strand of LSSN01001089.1, from coordinate 8,933 downwards.
ATTCAACGCTCGCATATTAGGAAAAATTAAGTCTGAAAATCACTGTACCTCTGATGTCCAAAAAAAAAGTATAGAGCCAAAGAGCATAATAGTATTTGGCTTGCACATTTCTATGAAAATATAAATAATTTTCCAGTTAAAACCATGGAATTATATTTAAAACTGCTTCAAAGTTATGCTATTGATGATTACATAAACATCATGTTCTTTGTATTTGCACCTAACGCAAAGCCGGCATCAAACAACACTATTGGAAATTGGATAAAATCATCTTTATTGGCTATTAGATCTCATAATTATGTTCACAGTACAAGAGCAGTCTCAACTAGAAAAGGTTTTTAACTGGAGTTAAAATAGAAAAAATATTACTCCAGTCAGATTTGAGTAGTGCAGGCACCTTCAATAAATATTATTTCAAACCAAATAATAATAGGCCAATTCCTCAATCTGCAACCTCGGAAATTCTCAAACTACAAACACACCAATCGTTAAGAGGACCTTCGGTCCCGAAGAACAGTCTAGAATGTTCTAAATTAAGTGAAGAATAGCTGAAGCTTGTTTGAGGGACCGAAGGTACCAAAGGTACCGAAAACGATTGAACTTCCCTTCACTTCCCTAAAGGAAAATCGTCTCGTAGCCTTAGCACCTTTAGAAATTACTGATTATATCATGGAGGCGATGCCGACGGTTTTATAGCTTTATAGCTTTATTTTATTTATTTTATATTTCATCTTTACTTATCAAATTCTATTAATATCTACAAATAAAGTGAAATTTGGCCAGGAAGGCCTACCAACAATCGTATTCGGGACCTGCGGTCCCTCAAACAGTCTTCAAAAAGCATTTGAATTAAGAATTTTTGAACTCGAATAAAAGCAAATCTTTAAATTAATCTTTAATAGTATTTTACTTTTAATCTTTATCTTCGCCTTAGGTATTAGTATTAGTATTAGTATTAGTATTAGTATTAGTATTAGCTCTAACAATAATATTAATTATATCCTTTAGGTCAATTTTTATCCATACTCTTTGTTTTATCTCTTTATAATTATAAGGAACAAGAAAAGAACGAGTGATACAGAAGATATCAAATAACGTACAGATAGAAATAAACCAAGTGTTACTTTGGCAAATAAGATATTTTAATATTTATTTTAAATAAGGTTAAAATTAAGACTTGAAGCTAAAAATAAGGTTGGAGAATAGAATAAAATTGTTGTCAGATGAAGAGGCCAAAAAACTAGGGAAAGTTGCAAATATTTATGTTTTTTAAGTTAGTGCAAAACACATGTAAAACATTGGAATGATTAAATATATAATAATTATTATATTGTGGAATAAATTCCAACAAGAAAAATCAGGAAAAGCGTTGGGGATTTTTTATGAATAATTCTTTGTGTTATTGGATGGAATAAATTTTCAGGGGTAGCTTTATCATGCTTCTTTGTACCACTAGATATTTTATTGGTTGGAATAATTACACATCAAAAGCCGAGGCAAAACTGCCCAATCATGACAATAATCGATAGAGAGATTATATATAATAACAATTTCAAAATTATTAAATTATTAAATTATTAAATTATTAAATTATTAAATTATTAAATTATTAAATTATTAAATTATTAAATTATTAAATTATTAAATTATTAAATTATTAAATTATTAAATTATTAAATTATTAAATTATTAAATTATTAAATTATGCTACAATCAGATATAAAAAAAATGGATTAGAATGTGTTTTAAGCTTTATGATCCCAGAGATTAAAAGTTCTTAGAACCTCCAGATAAAATTTTCATCTTTCATGGCTTATAATATATGCAAGTTTCGGAAAACCTCGAATATATTCAACTTGGATCATAAAAAAAATTATGATTATTAGCAGTCAAATTACATATTTTGCGATTATTTGAAGCCATTTTAGCTGGGGTGTAGATAAAATCAAAGAATTAAAGCGAATTTAGCGATGTCTTCATACTGATTTCACAGATTATGGATACTAATTTCAATTTAAAAGTAATATTTTGAGAATTTATTTGGCTAAAATATCAGTTACTGAAAACTCACATGAATTCAGAGATTAACAAATAATATCAGTGATAATTTATTGGTGTATTTAATAAAATACCAAGAGTTAAAAATGGTCGTGTGTTAGATAAGTGATCATTATTCCACTAAAATGTTAAATAAATGAAATATTGGTTGAATTTATCGATTTAGATAGTAGAATAGCCAGCAGAGGTGAATTTAGGAAATAAAATGTGCCTGTATATGAAAATAATACTATTATAAATTTCAAATCTACTCTGAAAATCTATAAATACTAATCCAGGTAACCTTAGCAACATATTTAAACATCCTGATAGTACAGTTTTTGAAGAAAATGTATATATAGGTCGCTCAAAACACGCACTTCAGGAACAGTGACTATGAAAGAGAAGGAAAGTAGACTCAAAAACGGGGTGTGTTTAATTATGCATCGCAAAAGCACATTATGTGAGATTAATATATTTTAACACAATATTTTCAAGACAAAATCTAATAATAGATGGTATTATAGTCACAAATGGTGTAATACAGACAGGGATAAGGTTTGACTGAAACTGAAACTAAAACTAAGATAGCGTAATTTATTTAATATTGTAGGGATAATATATATTTAGTGGGATAAATATTATAAAATAAATAATACACTTAGGCTTTTCAGAAAGATGGAAAAATGTTGTCCTTTTATACATTTGAAGAATAATCTAAATGATATTATTAAATAAAGATAATTATAAAAGAATTTAGTTTATAAATAATATCTTGCGGAATATTATGAAATGTTCTAGAAGGTTCTAGAAGAGACTGAAAATAATCTATGGATAACATTCCATAACATTACATTGTATTCCATGATGTTTTATGATTTTCCATCAGGTTCCATTGTATTCCATATTTTTCTATGATGTTACATTGTGTTCCAAAATCTTCCATAAAGTTTTAGAGTATTTCTGTGCATAAAATTGGAATTAAATACTGGGGCCGTTTTTAAATTTTATGGATAGTATATATATTACAAGATTTATTTTACATAATTCAATACGCTTAAATAAAAAAAAAATAAAAAAAAGCTATTTATATAGATTCAGATGCAAGTGAAAAGTTTAGAAAAATAAATTTTTTAAAAAAAAATTCCATTAAACAAAAATAACTCAAAAAATGAATTACAAAGTTATTTATTGAAAAATAAAACTTCAAATTCAATAGGTAAAATAATATTAGACCTAACTGATTAGAATAAGAATCGTAAAAGGAGATAATATATCAAATTGCATTGGTGTATCTCATCACGAGGTAGAAAATAACTGGCTTCTGCCGCTATTAGTGCATACTTGAGTTTTGGCTGAGGGTTATCACTGATATTTTAACCAATACTCATTATGCTAAAGATAAAATTAAATTTTCAATAATTTCTCATATAAATTAAGTTTATTTATTTATTTTTTAGCTTAAATACGGATAATCCTGATTATCCGTTTCAAACCATGTACAAAGATGAGTTCGAGAGTTAAAAGAGGAAAAAAAATGAATGATTCATTGGAGTATAAAAGTATTTCACACCATTTCTTTTTTCGAGTTAATCAGAAATTTAAAATTTGTTTTACAAGTTTTTATCCTTATAAATTGGTCACTTTTATATCAATAAAACTAAATCAGAAGTGAATTAAGTGATGTTATAAAAAAATAGAGATTAACACTGGTTGTGTAGGCTAAAATCAAAAACCACGTCATATATAATATACCATCTGTATATGCAAATATAATAATTAAATTTCCTTGGTACAAAAAAACAGATCACTTATTGATTGGTCTAAATTGATCATAAAAAAAAATCTTATTATTAAAAAAAAAACATATATTTAGTAATATCATCTCCATATGATAGTTATGAAGACAATGATAATGAATAGGAACTGTAATCATCCTTGGCTGCAGAAGAAAATTATAATTCAGCATAATCTGTCAAAGTAAAATCAGGATTACGAATTAATTTTAGCGCCAATACATATTGTATCTCAGTATATAAATTACGGCGAAGAATATTTATGCACCTAATATAAAATCAAAACATACACATCTGGAATAATAACTGAAGAAATTTAGTATCAACAAGAAGTAGAATCTTTATTTGTATAGTCTTCAGGATTTATAAAAGTTTTCAGACAGAAGAATGCAGAATAAATTTCCCTTCACAGAAAGTATGATTCACAATAGATATAGAAGATGATCAACTCTCATCATACAAAATATCATTCTCTCTATCCGAAACGGAGTTGAAATCCCTTAAAGATTGCCTGAAAAAAAAACTTTGAGAAGGGGTTTATTTTTATCACACGGACCAATTCACGTTCATCTAACACGTTTGCAAAGTTGAAAGGCAATTTTATAAGACCATTTATAGACTATTAAAATTAAAAAAAATTACTGCCAAAAAAGAAATGTTCTTCAAAAGATTTGGCAAGGAAAAATCATTTAAGCAAGATATAAAAAGTGCATATAACCTCTTAAGAACTAAAAAAGAGCATGTGTATAAAAGATAATTTAAATACAGATATGGTAGTTAAGAATGTACGGAAATTTAATCCGGGATATAAACGCGTCAGAAAAATACCAGCATTTTATAAACGAATCTTTGAAGAATTTACTGGATAATTATGCTACCGCACATTTAGATAAAATAACCATCTATATAGAAAATAAAAAAGAACACTTAAATAAAAAAGAGCACTTATATCAAATAGACCACATTAAATCAGCTATCAACGGACTATAAATAATAGCTTATTTTATTTAATAATAACAATATTAAATTAATTTTAAAAAAAATTGATTTATTAGGACATAAAATACATACATATGGGATTAAAATTACTCCTGAAAAAAAAAGTGTGGTTAATTAGGATAATCCAAAAAATATAAAGATATATAGGTTTTATCATATTTTATAATTACCATATTTAATTCATCATAGATAATTCCAAAAAAAAATAAAAAAATCCAACCAAAAATTTATTGAGTAATGATATTTGATTTATATACGGAGAATATAAAGATATGGATATTCAAAAGAAAAAAAAATAGTTAAATCAGATCATCTAATAAAATATACAGATACTAAAAAACAACATATTTTTGAGGCAGACATTAAATATTTTCTGATCGACGCTAATTGAATCAGAAATAATAATAAAGCTGAATTAAAACCCTAATCATATTTCCCAAGAAAGCCACATGCAGCCGAAATAAATCATGATATTTATGAAAAGTAATTAATAGCAGTAGTTGGAATACTTTAGGAGCAGCTTAATAACTTGCAGGTCATAGAGCTCGCATATATAGCCATCAGTGACTAAATAAATTTAGAATAATTTAAACAATCGAAATATTAAATATTGTGACACTATAGATGGTCCTATTATTCAGCCAATATTATTTTTTTACTCATTTCATACCGAGGAGGAAAATGGTAAATCGGATGCTTTATCCAGAAGAAATGAATATAAAGTTTCAATTGAATTTGATCATGTAAAAAAATCAAATTAACCAAATAAAACTATTAATAATCCAAAAATTACGATTTAATATTGATTAAATGCTGAGATGGATTCAAATATAAATAAAATTTTCACAATACTAAAGTGAGTAATTTAGATTTACTAGCCTAAAAATCAATATCATGATTAAAATAGTAGATATATTTGGGGTTTTTTTTTATTTCTAATGAACCTTATACCTTAAGAACTTTCAGTTCAGAGAATTAGCAATGAGCCAGATTTTTTGAATTTCCGAGATTTATTTTATTCTTCATTCATGATTTTTCTGTAATTAGTTGAATTTTGGGCTATTTTATTTCTTACTCTTTTTTTCCGGTTTTTATTTTATCTTGTTTTTTTATTTAAGATTTGTATTTTTGCAGGTAGGATCAGTAGAAGAATAAAAATGTAGAATGAAAAGTATTTAGTTAAAAAAAAAATTTATATGGGTGTAATTTAAAGCATCAAAGTGTGTAAAAAATTAAAAATTTGTTTCAATACTGGTCATATAGAAAAAAAAAGATAGTGACTATGTGGCTTTTTTTATTTTTGACGCTTAAAAAAAACTTTTTATTTTTATTATTTACGGACCTTTTTCACGTAATCCGTAAATTATTTATATTTGTACATTTCGTTTTAATGATACCAATGACTTGTCGAAATTTTAATCTTATTATTCTGGTTTCTCTATATGTCCTTTATTTGCTCTTATTGTGACATTTGATTCTCTGTAAATTATACTATTTAAATTTACTTGTATAATATTTGAATCTATTTTTTGAACTTTAGATTTATTTTGATTTTAAACAATTGATCAAGTTGAGTTTCACAATTGCTTACTTATAAAGAAATGTATTTTTTTTTACAAAGACTTTTATTTTTCTTTATAACTAATAAAGAAATAATTAAATTACAGCACTCCCACATTTATTTATAAGTGATCAAGATGTTAATCTTTCAATTCATTATGAGTTTTATTCATCAGAATATAGTCTTTTAAAAGCCAAAAAGTTTAATATATAACGAATTAAATTTATTTTGATCAATAATTAAACAAAGAGAATAACATCTAGAAGTTTAATTAGATAAATAAAAATGCAAAAAAAAAAACTTTAAACTATTCAAAAATCACACCAAAAATAAATCTGATATCAATAAATAACAAAATAGCTGTTAAAAACTTAATAGATCAAAAATAAAATGGAATATTATCTTAATTAAATATTTAATCATATGACAAAGTTTTATCCTTACAAAACCTAATTATATAATAATCTCACTAGATACGGTTAAATATATAATTTTCTTAATACATAAATAGTGACTGAAGAAATATATTTTTTGGAAGGTGTCGAATTTTTTATAAATAAATCATACTAAAATTCAAGTAAATAAACTAAATCTTAAACCTGTTAAACTAAAAATACTAAATAAAATGAGTAAATTAAAAATCAACACCTTCTTTTTAATGATAGATTTTTTAATAAAGTAAAATAATCATTTAATATATTAAAACTAAAATTTCGGTATAAAATTATACTCAAAAGATAGCCTAAAATAAAAATAAAAATAAAAATTTTATATTTTAAATTTTTTTTCAAGTTTAACATCTACTTTGATATGCTTTTATCAAATGATTATTTTTATTTAGATCAAAATAAATAATCTACTAATAATATTAAAAACAAAATTATTTCAAACAAAAAACGAAAAAATTTGTCTCAAAAAATCAAGTAATAATACTAAACTTGCATTCTCCTCGGAACTTGTATCACGCATTGATAACTAATCAGCGAGAACTGTGGATTATGGTACAACTCAACATATATAGGCCGTATAAAAAATGTAATTTTTTAAGAAACTTGATTACTGACACAATTTAATTACGTTTCGGTAGTTTACCTTTTGGAAGCTTGGGCGATTAAATAATTTGGAGCTTGCTTATAAACGAATTTTTTTCCCTCAGAGATCGCAAAATTTATAAAAAAATACATATCTCCTTGGAAGAAATGTATAAGTATAAAATCATCCCACCATAAAAATAACCGAATTTAATCACATTTACAGTTTGAAAGTTGGAATGCAAGTCAGTATACATGGGATATATAAGCAAAGATCTGAAATAAAGAATTAAATGACAATGCTAGTAGTATTGAATTTTTTCGCTAAAAAATCGCATTTTCAAAACTAAAAAAATTACCTCGGTATCAAATACAGCAAAAAATTTAAATAACGAATCATATTTATATTGCACAATATAACACATGAAATAGTATCAGATAGAGGAGTAAAATTCAATTAAAAAATTTCAAAAAGGCTAATTGAATCTCATAATTAAGTCCATAAATTATCACCAGTTATCATGCAGAAATTTCTGATCAAAACTAAAGAATAAATTAGGGATTTAATCAAAATAAAAGAATATACACTATATACTATCTAGACGACTGTAACAATAATCTAGTATTGACTGAAATTTGAATTAATAATGCCTACCAGATCTCGATAAATTTTCCCCATTTAAATAAAAAAATTTTATTGAACATAAGTTTGAAAAAATATTTGAAGAAACTGAAAAAAAATCTTGGTCAGAAAAAAAAGGACAATAAAATAAAATAAATAGATAAAGAGCCTAGTAAAAGTCTACGTGAAGCCAGAAAAATAAAAAAAAATAAAAAAAATAAAAAAACCAAGTTTATAAATGAAGAATACCCATAAAAATATGTAAATTAGGACAAAAAATATTAATGATATTAATATTAATATTAATTTCAATCTAATAGAAATTATTCCAAAAAGCTTGAGCCTTATAACTAAATAAGAAATTATAGTGTGACATTTTTGTTTTTTATATAAAAGGTTTATTTTAATGCATATAAAAACAATAAAATTCTATAAAAAACTTTAAAGAACCAATTAAAAAATTTTTAAAATAGTAAATATGAAATATTTATTTATAAAAAATGCTATCATACTCCCCTCATCTCTCTAGCGGATCTGTGTTCACTGATAATTGGTTCAAATGTACATTTAAACCAACTGAATCGAGTAGTATTGTGATCTGACGACTTGGATGCTATCCAAAATTTTCGTCAGAATTAATATCTTTGGTATAAACTAGTCTACTGTCGACTATTGATGATTTATCATTTTGGATGCATCTAAAAAGAATGTAGTCAACAATCTCAGGCACACACAAGTTGCAGCAGGGGCAAAAAATTTTAAATTTTTGGTCGACAATTTTTATGTTCGACAGATGCTGGGCGGTCCGGAATGTGCCTATACGCATTTATCCTATGTCCCTAAGACCCAGCTTCAGGTCCGGATACATTGCTTGAAGGTCAACCCAG
>LSSN01001087.1:0-55985 GCA_001970855.1 Smittium culicis | reverse complement strand
ATATTCTATATATTTTTAAAAATTTTTACCCATCTACTCATTCCTGAACCATATGCTGCTGACCACAGGTATTTGTTATTTTTTTCAGTACGTATGCTTAAAATTGAATTTGGTTCCTTAGCCAATAAAATATTAACATCATAGCCTAAATTATCAAATACTTTAGTCTTCATCAGGTTTCCATTTCTGTCACCAGAGTAAAAGGTTTTAAAGTTAGGACAATCCGAGTAGATGTTCCAAACGGAAGAGTCATGATGGGAAAAGGTAGAAATACATCTTTTTGTTTTTAGTGACCAGAGCTTTACGGTGTTGTCCGATGATCCAGAAAGGATGAATTCACCATCATGTGCTACCAAAACACTATTGACTCTTTCGGTGTGACCAGCAAGCCAGCCAGTGTGAGCTTTAGTTCTTAGATCCCATAGACCAATGTTCTAGTAGTTCCAAAATTAGATGAAAGAAAAATTCATTAGTTGTGATTAATTAATAAGTAAGCGATAAAAAAAAAGAGAATATTAAAAAAATTAAATGAATGTATAAATAAGGAGAATAAAGATTTAGGTGAGTAATTACTCTATCAGTTGTGCCGGAAGCTACTATAGAGCCGTTATAATTAGAACCAAGTGAGTAAATAGAGCTTTTAGAATCAAGATTATTATTTTTTTCAACTACTGAAGATTGGTTTCTATTAATTGAAAGATCCCAAACGTTAATAGTAGAATCGAGACCACCGCTTATTAAAACGTTTTGAGCAGAAACATAAGAAAGGCATTTAACATAATCTTTATGTGAGCCAATAGTTTCTATGTTAGAGCCATCTTGGCTGAAGGGTGACCAAGAGCGAATGGTTAGATCAGAAGAGCCGGAAATGACTAAGACATGTAGGGTTGCAAAGTTAATTAAGGAGTAGAGAAAATATGTAATGAGCGTTCAAATGAAAAAAAAGGGATGAGCGATAAGTACCAGTGCTTCCGTTGTTTACAGACAAAATACTACTGACCCAATCGATGTGGTGAGTAGAGGTAGCAAGATGAATTGCCTATTAATTTTGGTGGTAATAAAAAAATTAGTAAAAACAAACAAAAGAAAAAAAGGGGGAGGGGCTTACTTGAGGAGAGTTTTTAGATGGGGTAGAAGAATCTAATAATACGATTAAAAAGATGTAAGACTAGTGCAGTTTAATTATTTGAAAGAGAGATGGATTAAGGGGTATGATTGATATATGGAATATTTATAAATGTACCCTCGTTCTCAGAAGTTAAAGCCCATGCTTTGACGGCACCATCTCGACCACCAGTATACATAATGGAAGAAATATTTTTTGGATCGAGATTATAGTTGGAGTCAGAAAAAGCATGGTTTAGAGTTTCAGGAAGCTGAGAGATTTCTAAGGCATTGGTTCCCAAAATATGCCCATATGAATTAGAGCATGAGGACTTGGTGTGAGAAGGATTATTGTTTGTTAGTTTAGGATGATTTACTGTGGGTGAATTGTGGGACGAATCGTATTTTGCCTCTAAAGGAATAACATAAGCCAGTGAGCGCTTAATAGCTTTAACCTTTACTCTTTCTGCTTGTGGCGAGGAGATTGCAGGAGTGTCAGGGGTAGTAAAATCGAACTGGAATCTATGGGCACGATTATGCTGATTCTGAGTTTTTAATCCAGCAGGGGGAGTGAACGGGTATGCCATAGAAAATGTTAAATAGTAGAGTAGTGATGAAAGATGGTATAAATATCAAAGGGAATTAAGTTAAAAATTGGAATAAAAGAAAAAGGGACCAAATGGGAGAACGGGATATCTTTATATTTGGTTATTGGAAGCTATATAGAAAATAAAAATTATATATTGTAGTTAAGAATTAAAGTGCAAATGGATTATTAGTATTTTATACTATTTTAAAAAGCGTGCCAGCTCCCATCCAGAAAAATTGTCAAATTATAGAATCTAAGCACAGCCAAAAAAGGATAATGTCAAATTACAAAGGCTTAGTACAGCCAGAAAATAAAAGCTGTCGAATTTTAAAGGTTAAACGCAGCCACATAAACAAGGATTCCAAATTTAAAGTACAGCCAGATAAGGTGAATAAGCAGCCAATAACAGATTAATATACCGTGGAGTAATAAAAACTGAATTCTATAGGAAAATGGGCGGCATTTACTTGGGCTTCCTAAATGGGATTGAGGGTTGGGTGTCTCAAAGTGCAGATATAATGTAAACAGATTTAAGGCTTATGTAATAAAAGGTTAGAGGACAAAATCGGTAGATGCATTACGTTAGCTTTCGAGATTAGCCAATAATACGCAATAAGTACGGTTATTTTTTTATCAGTTCTTCAAGATTTCTATTATTATTTCTGTTTGTATAATTGGCTCTCTATCATGATAAATGACTATTATTTACCTGACGAGGTATGAGATGCCATTGTTGGGGTCGGGGGGGGAGCTGGCACAGGTGTCTTTTTTTCAACCATAGCAAATGAAGGCTTTTATTAACCCTTTCCAGGGCAAGTACTCTTGAAATTTTTAAAAAATTATAATTGGATAAGTCATATTATATTTATTTGTTATTGGATATATAAAATTTACCGGCCAATTATTTATTACTATATTATATTTATTTATCATATTGTCGTATGGTTGGATAATTTTGGTGGTTCAAAAAAGGCCAACCGCCCCTGAAAGGGTTAAGTAAAATCGAAGTTAACCCTTTCCCGCGCGGTAGACTGTTTTTGATCTACAAAATATAGCCAACAGCATTCAATTAAATAATTTAATTCCGAAGCCTATAAGAGTATTGGCATATTGTAAAGTAGCAGCAAATAGTAAACATCATTATTAAACGTAAACGAATCAATAAATTCGTTTTTTCAAAGAGTGCTGGACGGGATAGGCTTAAAACTGCGCTAATTTTTGTCGAAAATTTGCTCCCATTATGATTTTTTTTTATTGTGGGTTTTTGTTATTTGCATTAAAGATTTTTTGGGTGAAATTCAAAGCTCTGTTTCAAAAGTATCTAACCAATAAAAGCTAAATATAGCATCATTAGTTTTGTTACAGTTTTCTGCTCACTTAATTTTTGAGACAGTTTTAACTATTGATCATGAGGTTGCCACCTACTCTTTCCATTTCATCCCTCTTATAAATTATGAATTTATTGATTCGTTTATGGTTTAAAAGTAAAACTATTATTTGCTGTTTCTTAATATTATACCAATAATTCTTAAGGCCATGGCTTTAGATTTTTTTTAATGAATTCAATTAGCTATATTTGGTAGATCAAAAATAGTTTACCTCCTGTGAAAGGGTTAACAATCACCTGTATGGGAGATCCTGAACGAAGAGATTGTTTTGTTCCAGTCTATTGTTAGCGGCCTGAATATTCACCAATAACACAAATTGTTGGCAAAATTGAATAATAATTTCGATTTTTCTTATTTACTCAATTCAATTTGGAATTATTATTTGTTAAAATAAAGGTATTGTTATTTATTGTCTACATATCTTTAATGTGATTTTATACACTACAGCACTTTACGCTATTAAGCGAATCATTAATAAATATTCAACCATATGCTAAAAATTAACCCTTTCTAAGGTGTTAGATTGTGTTACATATTGGAAATATATCCTAATTTTTACAATAAAAATTATTTAAAACTGAAATCCATATAATCATTCAAATAGCGCAGGACAGCATCAAATAATAAAAGCTATATTAAATCACTAGCGGATCAGTATTTTTTTTTTTTTTTTTGTCTCAGAGAGTTTATTAAACATAATTTAAAAGTATACAAAAACTAATAAAAAAATATTTAAAAAGTTAAAAAAATATTAAAAAAAATAATTTTTCAACCGACTCCCCTCCGCCGCTCTAGCAGCTCCATACCCACTAGGCATTGGTTCAAGGGGTAGCGGATCAGTATTTTGTTTTTTTTTCAAGACTACTTGAAGGCAAAGGATTATGATACAAAAGATTAACTTATTCTGGACAGGGAATTCAAAGAAGTTATTTGTTCAATAAAAAAGTTAACTGGCCAAGTATATATATTGGTATGAGGCCCAGAAAGTCATTTGATAAAAACAAATTTTAATTAAAGAGCTAGCCAATAGCAATACTAGATAGTTTTTGATGAGTTTAAAAAATAATTCAGATCGAATAATTATATTGCGAAGCTAAAAGATTAACTGAGTATGAATTTGACTTTGGATTTGAGAAGGATTATTAACCCATTCAGGGACAGTTGGCAACTGTTTAACTACTTAAGCAATCCAACCAAATGTTAATCTGATATGTCAATAAGATAAATTAATAATTTATTGGATATAACCTTAAATGCATCCAATAATATATGATTAAAAATAGGCTTATCCAATTATGATTTTTAATAAAGTTAGGGAGTGTCGGCGTTGGAAAGGGTTGAGCTGAGAAAAATTAATTCGCAGGAATAAATTAAAAGTGTAAACACGCTAAGCCAATTAAACATAAGAACGATTCATAAACAATGATGAGCAAATCAAACCAAGTTATAAACTAAGTAGTCATGTAAGCTGTTAGTCAAATACTTTGTAAATAAATGAAAAATGCATACAATTGATATATAATTTAGTTGATTGAATTATATCTGTTCTTGTTTTCGTTTAAGTTTTTTCTTGGATAAATTTAATCACTTTGTTATTTTTTCTCCCTCAAAAAAATCACTAATATAAATTTCTACATCTTTATAATCCAAGTGATATGACTAATAGCGGAATAAGAGGCGAGCTCCCTTCAAGCATCGATGACAGTATGCTCGGAATGGGAACGCAACTAACTAGTAGTGGAATGGCAGCGCCACCTACTTTGAATATAAATGAGTTTTTAAGCTCCACTTCAAACGTTCTTGGAACAGATAGTGTCTCTAATAGAAACGATCCTAGTCAGATAAATAACGCCCCTGCCCTGAGCTCCTCACACAATCCCGAAATCGAAACTACTAATGAACAGGTTAATGCCAGTAGAGAAAGGCGCATAAAAGCAACTGTTATGAATTCTGATTTTAGAGCCAAAGTTAAAGATGAAGCCGCCGAAAAGATCAGAGAAACTTTTGAAGGTTTCTTGGAAAATTTTGTTGACAAGTCCATCGAATTTTCAAAGAAGAACAACCCAGATTCTGCTGACGATGCGCATTCCAGTTTACTATTTAAATACAACAACAAGCCATACCTAAAACAACTTGTACAGATTCAACTAAACGAAACAAGCACCATTTTTGTGAAATATAGCGATATTTTCCAATATGAAGAAATGCTGGCAACCTACATCGGCGAAAATTACTTAAGGTTAGAAGGTTATATCAACCAAGCTGCGAAAAGAGTTTTTGATAGAATATCTAGAAAAAATACAGCTCTAATTAACAATACACCCTCGTTTAACCAAAATAAAACTCCCATAACCGTATCCATCCATAATCTACCCGGTATCCACAGAATAAGAGAACTACGCACAAAACAAATTGGTCGCCTTGTTGCTCTTAGTGGAACCGTTACCAGAACAAGCGAAGTAAGACCTGAGCTTATTCTTGGTGCTTTTTCTTGTGTTTTATGTCAAACAATAGTCCCAAACATCTTACAGCAATTTAAGTACACTGAACCCACAATTTGCTCAAGACCAACCTGCCAAAACAGAACAATGTGGAAACTAGTAACTGAACAAAGCGTATTTACTGATTGGCAAAAAATACGAGTTCAAGAAAAATCCAGTGAAATTCCTCCAGGCGCTGTTCCTCGAACCCTCGATGTTATCCTAAGAAACGAAATGGTCGAGCGAGTCAAGCCTGGTGATACTGCCGTTTTTTCTGGCTGTTTAGTCGCTGTACCTGACGTAGGTCAAATGGGAATAGTAAAGAGCGTAGAAATAAGAAATAATCATGAAAATGGTGAAGGTGTAAGTGGTATAAAATCCCTTGGAGCCCGCGAGTTAACTTATAAACTATCATTCTTGGGAATCCATGCTAACATATCAAACGGTGAAACAGGCTCTGCTAACCAACAGATCGAGGATGGCGAACAAGAATTGTCCAAAGAAGAAAAAGAAGAGGTTTTGGAAATGGCTGGCATGAAAAATACTATTTATAGCAGAATTGTTCAATCTATTGCTCCAACCGTTTTTGGCCATGATGAAGTTAAGAGGGGTATACTATTGCAGCTAATGGGTGGTGTACATAAAGTTACTCACGAAGGTATCAAACTACGTGGTGATATTAATGTTTGTATTGTTGGCGACCCTTCTACTTCTAAATCAATGTTCTTAAAATACGTCTCTTCTTTCTTACCTCGATCAGTTTTCACCTCAGGAAAAGGATCCTCAGCTGCTGGTTTAACTGCTAGTGTTGTAAAAGATGAAGACACTGGAGAGTTTACTATAGAAGCAGGTGCCCTTATGCTTGCAGATCAAGGGGTTTGTTGCATTGATGAGTTTGATAAAATGGACCTAAAAGACCAAGTAGCCATTCACGAGGCTATGGAACAACAAACAATATCTATCGCCAAAGCTGGGTTACATGCATCCCTTAATGCCAGAGCATCGATTTTAGCAGCGGCAAATCCTGTAGGTGGTAGATATGACCGTAGATTAACTTTGAGACAAAATATTGCTATGTCTGCACCTATTATGTCTCGTTTTGATTTGTTCTTCGTCGTTTTAGATGATTCTAATGAAACTACTGACTACAATACAGCAAGACATATTGTTTCCCTTCACCAGTTACGTGATGAAGCTGTTGATCCTCCATTCAATCCCGCTCAATTACGAAGATACATCAAATATGCCCGCAGCATTGACCCTGTAATTTCACCTGAATCTGCACGCCTACTCTGGGAATCCTATCGCAATTTAAGACAAGAAGACTCAGGAGGTCCAGCCAGCACAGAATCTTTCAGGATAACCGTAAGACAGCTTGAATCCCTAATTCGTTTAAGCGAAGCTCTAGCAAGAGTTCATTGCGAAGAAGAAATTCAACCTCGCCATGTTAGAGAGGCAGTTAGATTGTTAAGAAGATCAATTGTTCATGTAGAAATGGATGACATTGAAGTGTCTGAAGAGTATTTCGAAAACTTTGGGGAAACAACAGAAGTTGGTCCCAACGACCAAGCTATAGAACCAGTAACAGATGAGTCTAACCAAGAAGCTCAAGTAGTCCAGAAGAAAAAGATTAAAATAAAGAGGGAAGATTTTGAAAGAGCTAGATCGATGGTAACATTAAAGCTACGACAAAATGAAACTAAAATTCTTGCCGAGAGAACAAGTGAAAGCGAGACTGATATGGATAAAGAAGTTGACGAGATGGAAATTGATGATAATAGCAATGGTCTAAGAATGGCTGATTTAGTTGATTGGTATTTGTCTCAGCGCGAAGAACACTTGCACACTGAAAAGGATTTCAATGACGAAATGTTCTTAATTAAAGCCGTACTTAAATACCTTGTCGAAGTTGAAGGCTCTGTGATATCGCTGCGTGCCCCGTCTAGTGCAACTGAAGAAACAAATGAAGGGAATACTGAAGACGACATTGATTCTGATGGCCAAGGAAAAGACAATCCTATCCTCATTCTACATCCTAATTTCAGCACTAACTAAAAATAATCTTCACTTTCTTCAATTGGCTACACATTAATTTTTTTATAATTTTGTAATAATTTCTTTCTAATTTAATTCAATTCAAATATAACATTTTCCATATCTTTTTCGCTTCTCTTATTATCTTCAATTACAGCTATTTACCCTGAATTTCAAATAATACATTCATTGTCTTGTCATTCTAATAAAAATTATAAATAATTAAATCATAATTTCCCAAAATACCTAAAAACTAAGATAAGTTCTGAATATAAAAACTTTACTTTATGATTGAACCTATTTAATGATCTCTAGCAATTAAACAAACCTTGTCTAATTTTATTATATTCCCTTAAACCATTCATACTATTCGTAAGAGCTAGAATATATTACAACAGTATAAATATAATGATAGATTTGCCTATAATTTTATTTATAATTCATTTACTTATAAAAAATTACAAATTAGTTTATTTTACTTTCAGGTATAAATAAGCAGACGAGAAAGTCGTATAAAGTGACTGATTTTTTTTTTTTTGGATTTTTAATGTATACAAATTGCCCAAATTTACATATTTTTACACTTATACTATTATTATTATTATTATTATTATTATTATTATTATTATTATTATTATTATTATTATTATTATTATTATTATTATTATTATTATTATTATTATTATTATTATTATTATTATTATTATTATTATTATTATTATTATGGTAATGAAATTTATGACTAAAACGGTCTTTAAATAAAAAGCTTTTAATGAGACCTATTTACGGTTTTATCAACGCATATATTTTATTTTCCCCAATTTTAAATTCCACAATTTATACGTTAACCCTTTCGCGATCGGTAGAATGTTTTAATATCTACCATTTATCCAAACTGCAATCAATAAGTATAATATAACTTGGAGACTTGCAAAAAATATTGGCACGCTGTTGAATAGCGCCAAATAATAAATATGCTTTTAATCTGTAAACTAGTCGATAAATTAATTTTATTTAAATATTATTGGGCAGGAACGAGCTAATCCGCCTCTTTAACTTTATTTTATTTGTTTTAACTTGAGCAAATGTATTGACCCTTTCCAGCGCCAAAACTAATAAGCTTCATAAAAATCATAATTGGATAAATAAATTAGAATCAATATTTTATTGGGCGTAAGGTTAGTATTAACCAATAACTATGTATCATACTAATATATTTATCATTATGTCATATGGTTGGATGATTTTGGTAGTTCAAAAAAAGTCAATCGCCCCTGAAAGGTTTAATGATAATCAATTAGGCAGGCCGCTGTTATGTTATTAAAAATAATCAAACACTGCAGAGTTTAAAAAATATGAATTCTAAACCTAAAATTGTACTAGTTGGTTAAAATATTACTTAATCTTATATTGATTTATGTTATTGCCGTTTTGTTGGATAATTTTGGCAGTTCAAAAAAAGTCAACCGCACCTGAAAGGATTAAAGGACATCTCATTCTGGCATTAGATTTATTAACGGTTTAGCTCAGGATAGCAAACTCTAACTAAAATATCAAAAAAAAACCCTGGCAGGTTTCATTTAGCTTACTATTTTGATTTCAATTTGTGTGATAAGACTTGAAATTTAAAGAAATGGAAATATATTTATAATTTTACTATATTTATTTTGGAATAATAGTCTCTAAGATAATGTTATAATCTTGCACGATTGTTTATTGGAAAAAATAAATTAGCGCTGATTATTAGCAATATTCATGCAATAAAAATATTTAAGCAAGTTTTTTACAATTTAGTTTTATTTTTATAATATATGTGTTGAAAATATAACATCTCTTACAAAATTTATCATGATTTTTCTTAAAATTATAGTATTTAGCAACCCGAGAGGTGTATAACACTCCAGCGATAATTGATAATGATGCATGATAAAATACTTTCAAAAAAATAAAAATAATATTGCCTACTATCTTTACTAAATAGAAAATATAATTCAAGAATATACCATTTACTAGATGCGTTGATTAAAAATCAAATAATAAAAAAAAAATGCGTGAGCTAAATAATGCAGCGGGATTTTAACCATTTACGGGGCCAACACTCTTAAACGTAATAAAAACTCGTATTTGGATAAGCGTTTAGTAAATCAATTATTATTGAGTGCGTTGAAGATAAAATCCAATAAATCATTAAAATATATCCATTTAATATATTGTAGTATGGTTGGATAATTTTAGTAGTTCAAAAAAATCTATTCGCCCCTGAAAGGGTTAAAAAATGATATGTTTTCGTATTGAACTATAAAATCTAGCCACACTTATCATTAGTGAATTGTTTTAATGATATAAAGCTATAGCATTTGCTTTCCAAAAATAAAAAATAATGAATAATTATCAATTGACAGTTGGCGAATAAAGTAGTAATATAGTATTTTTTGGTTTTCTGCCGAAATTTTGTCAATGCAAAATACATTAATCGTAGGTGCTAATAGTACTACATTTATAAAAAACTTTATAAACTAATCGTAAGTAAATCCATTTGTTTATCTCTTAAAGGCCAATAAGTATCACTTTTTAAACCATCTAGACAAATAAGCTATAAATATGAACTGAGAACACAGAGGTAGTTAAAGAATCGTTACTCTCAATATTATAATAGCTATGATTATTTAATTTGTGAATCAAAATATCAAATAAGAAATAGCTTTAATAAATATTGAAAATAAGCCTAGACTATAAACAAAGAGCCTTTCTTTGGTACAGTTAAACCAATAAATAATGCATATCGAGCAAATTGTAAAATGTAAACTCATATTTTTTGAATTGATAGTCTATCATCTATAAACTTGCATTCTCACTTTCACAGAATTTATCAAAAAAATAGGATATTACAAACTTAAATTCACTCGGAGAAATCTCATTTCCTATAATTTTAGCTTTAGTTCCTAAATTCAGCTTTGTTAAATCTTTTTTTTATATTAATTTCATTTTTTAGTAAAATATTTTTACAGCTCTTAAAAAAAATTACAGTTTAAACATCTTTTGTCTATTTAGGATATAATAGTTTTTAAGTCTGAATAATATTCACAATAAAAACTCCGATTTAATCAAGAATAAAAATAAATATAGAGGAATATTAAAAAAAAATCAAGAATTATATTCAGCTCAAAGTTCAATAGAAAAAATATCCTGAAATAACATCAAAAGAATAAGAAAATAAACTATACTCAGATAAAAACTAGCTCAAATATCTTCCTTTAGAGAATTTAGTTGGAAAATTTTCATAAGAAATTAAGTTTGCCAACTCGGCGACAATATTGCAGTATAAAAGTAAAAGTAAAAATTAATTCTTTAGCATTCCAAATTTATAGTACTGACATATAAATACAGATTATTGAACCAATTAACAGAGGAAAGTGCTAAAGCACCGAAGTATCAAAAATGGATGAATATTCTATGCTTCTGAACAAAAACCCCGGAAGCCAAAATAAACGACAGCAGTTCAAGCCAAATAATTGTTCATACGTAGCAAATAAATCTAGTCCATTTGAATACAGGAGAACAAGAATAGGCTCAAACGGTAGTATAGATGTCAATGGAACTAAAAAGGAGTTCAAGAAAGATAGGATCCCAACAATATATGAAACAAAGCATCAAACTCCCAATTCCATAAGCGATTATTCAAAACATGACTCCCCAAGACAAAGGAGTTTATCGCCTGCGCCATCATTCATCACTGGTGGCGCTGGGAGAAGGTATGCAAGACGAATAAGCGATCCGAAAAAGAGACTGAATAGGTGTAATAGCAGCTATCAAAAATTCAGACCAAGGCGCTATGAGTATGAGAACATAAAGGCATATACACTTGAATTACTAAATACTATGAAGAAATCCAAGAAAAGCGAGGAAGAGCTCCAGGAAATTATGAGGAAAAGTGGTAAAAATGTATGCAAATTTTACAATAATCAAAACAAGCTTATTGATAGCATGTTGTTTTTGGAAGATATATTGAACGATGAAAGCTCAAAACCGATGTCCGAGCTTGAGTCTTCCATAAAATTTAAAGAGGTAAAAATAAAAAATTACATTTATTGACCATATAGCTTATTTTGTGCAAATAACTTATAGTGCTAGAGCACTTTTCCACTTAATAGCGAATAAATGTGGGGTTTTAAGCCGTTAGCTGGCTAAAAAAACATTTATCACTTTAAAAAAATGAGAATTATAATTAATGGTATATTTATTATTCAATAGGTTAATAATCTAGTAAAGATTTCGTTTTTCGTAAACATGTTTATTTCATCGATTCAGACTTATGTTGCAGTAAAGTCAAAATCACTTAGTTTATTTGCAACTATGTCAGACTCGATTATGGATCTGATGTCGAGTGGTATTTTGCTGGTTGCTAACCACGCCGCAGAAAATCATGATACCCTAAATATGAATGCTATGGGGAAAAGCAAGATCGAAACTCTGTCAGTTATTATATTTTCAACTGTTATGGGGATGTTATCAGCTTTTTTAATTTTCAATAGCGTTGAAGCGCTTTTTGGTAACGAGAGATCATCAAACATGACAATTTGGAGCACTTTACTTATGCTCTTGGTTATAACTTGCAAAATGACTTTCTTCTTGGTTTGTTATAAACACAGAACTAACCAATCTATTAAAGTATTGATGATGGATTGTAGGAACGACTTTATTGTAAATTCTTTTGGCCTAATGATGGCACTTTTAGGAAGTGTTCTTGTGTGGTGGATTGATCCTCTAGGGTGCTTGCTTGCTGCTGTATTAATTCTAAGAACTTGGGTAAATGAAGCTGTTGGTAAGTTTGATATTTCCCTTGGTTATAAAAAATGTTTTTAAAATGAAACTATATATAAATATACGTCTTGTATACAAACTTTACTAAAACTATTTGCATATGAGCGTCTTCCATATGATTGATGGCTATTTTTATAACTTCAATCCTATATATTTTTTAAAATAGTATTATTAATTACGTGGGCATAAAAAATTATAATTTCACCCATGCACTTATAAAAAAAAACATATAAATTAAAATTTTTTAACCAAAAAAGTGCTCTTAATATTTTATTCAGCTTCAATTAATTTAATTAATTTTCATTAATAAATAGAAAAAGCTCGGAAAATAGCAGGTGTAGTCGCAGATCCGGATATAATAGCGTTAGTGACATTTGCTGCAATAACACACCATCCAAAAATCAAGTACATTAGCGAGTTGACTGCTTTTTATTCAGGAGTGGTAATTGAAGTGGAGTTGGATCTTATAATGGACTCTGATACGCCACTAATGATAATCCATAGTGTTACTTCATCACTGACAGAAAAAATCAAAAGAATACCCAACATTGAAAGGGTTATTGTTAACGTAGATTATAATCACGGATATGATTTCGATGAGATAAGCATAATTTCTAATTGAGCTTGCTGAGTAAAGCAAGATAAATTCGGTTACTAAGAATTTTATTAAAAACTCTCCATTTTACTAGCGTTTTATAATCATGTTTTTTTAGTGTGTTTTTTGATATCTGTATCTATTTAAATAAACAATTTCTAATATTATCAACAAAAAAAAACAGAAACTATTCCAGAAATTTTATACAATTCTTATGGAAGCTCCATTTTATTTAATTAATGTGTAAGCGCCTAAAATTATTTATTTTAAATTTTAAGAGACAAATGATAACTTTTATGCTAACTAAACTTGGGAAATTATAGAAAATTTGTGCATTAATTTAATATTTTGCCATTTAATTAACCTTGTACTCTGGAAATTTTAAATTTTAGCTTTTTAAGGGTTACAAAACATAAAATTTTATGATGTATACAATAATCTAACATAACTACAGTAAATGATTATACAAATTATAACCAAACAACCTAAATTAAAATATATAAATAACTATTAATACTCTGATGACTTTAATAGCTTTAAATGTTGTTATCAAGAAATTATACGCATCTCATAGAAATTTATTGTAGAATTGTATATTTATTAATCATTATAGGCGTAAGTCACAATAAGTGGTGAATAAATGGTAAATTACACCAATTTATTTTTTTTATGGCATTTAATACTTTTATAAATTGAGCAAAAGTTAGTAGTATTATATTAAAAGAATTATGAGAGCTTCAAAATTGAATCTATAAAAAAAAAAAAAAGTAATATTTATAAAAATAGTTATAAAAAGGATTTTTTTTAGTTAAATTGGCACTAAAAAATTGCCATACTATGGGGTACTCTATCAAGAGACGAGGTATATAGCGATTTTATATAATAATAAAAAAGCTCAAGAAAGTTGATTAAGTGGAAGGAATAGGCTAGTTTGCAGCTTTTGTTTTTACTTCTGGCTCTTTAACGGAGTGTAAAAATATAGTTTTTTTATCGTTCTGAGTAGATGACTGCAAGCCTTTAGACCAGTCATAACCAACGGAGTAGGCTAGTATATTACCTGTTTTATTAAAACAAGTGGAAGTTATAGGAATATTTACACTAGGGAAAGATTTAATTCTTGTTCGAGCGTCTTTATCCCAACTTATCATAGACCCATCAGATCCTGCAGTAAGTAGAGATCCATAACCTGGATGGAAGGATGTTGAATTAATTGGGAAAAAGTTTTCTTTTTCTCTGTGAGCTTTAAATGAGAAGCTTTTTTTTGGTTCAGTGTCTTGGAAGTACTGAATTCCGATTCTTCCTTCGATGGAGCTAATAGCAAATCCATCCTTAGTTCTGAAGCAAGACAAAGATCTTGTTTGATGTTTTAATGAGGATTGCATTGTCTAATAAGTAAAAATAAATATATATATATCAGGAAGAAAAAAAAAAGGATAGCAAAGTAAATCAATTGAAGGGGTAAATGGATTAAATAGTACCTTGAATATAGTTGTTGGGTTATTTAAATCAAATACAACAACTTTCTTATCAGAAGTACCCACAACTAAAAGTGGATGTAGAACGTCCATTGCGTAGCAACGCTCTGGTAAAGTGACGGTACCGATAGGAGCTTGGGATCTAAGATCCCAGTACTAAAAAGTAAATAAAATAGAGATTTTATGAGTAAGGAGAAAATGATTTTTGTTAAAAAAGATGAAAGTACCTTTATAGTTTTATCCCAGCTTCCTGTTACTAGAATGGGTGAAGCTGAACCGGGAGCCTCAACAAATTTTACACAACGAATAGCAGCATCATGGGCAGCGACCTGAGTAGATTTTCCAGAAGCCAAATCAAATAATCTTCCAGCCTTATCAACGCCTCCAGAAGCAAGTTTAGTTCCATCCTAAATTATATATAGCTATTTATATAAACAATAAAAAGGAAATATAAAAGTTTGGGGTTACAGTTGACCAGGCACAGCTTAATGCAGGACCTTCGTGCGAATACATAGCCTTTCCCGTAGAGACGCCGTTAGATTGAATTTCCCAGATTCGAACCTAAGTTGAATCATTGAAAAAAAAACAAGTATTAATAAATTTGGAGTAAGTGTAAAAATATGCAATTTAAATACTGAAGTAATAATTATAGATATCTAAATATTGAGGAAAGTTGGAAAATGAGTTTATGAATTACATTGTTGTCCCAAGAAGAAGCAGCTAGATAATCGGCCTGGGGGCTAAAAGCTAATTCGGAAACGGTATCTGTGGGTGGTTCAGAGATCTAGTATGAAATATACATCAATGAAATACAAGTTGAGCAAAAGTGAAATTTGAGTGATATCTACCTCGATGTCTTTTTCTTCAGTCGAAAGATTCATTTTGAAAATATTGGCTATAAATTACGGCACGTAAAAATATATTAAATTACAGCAAGCAAAGAAAATGAAATAGGAGCTCCGGGAAATCAATCTGAATAATCATAAAATACTCAAACTTTATGAGCCTAATTATAAATTTGAGCGAAATTTTTGTATTGTTTAGACGCAAAAATGCCAGATATAAATCAACAAACTTTTTTTTGTATAGCTATTATACGATGAACTGAAACCAATACCATTGGCCACTCACACTTTTCTATAATTCGCTAATTTTCGTATAATATATCATTTTTAAATAGATTAATCCAATAAATAGTATGCATTTTAATATTATTGTTTAGTGTAAATATTATTGGTTTTAAGCAATTATTTAAGACCAGAAATTACTGCTTTTCGGTTTTACGCTTAATCAAATTTTATAGTATTAGCCAATTACTAGCCGAAGTGAGTATTTGGCCCTAATAGTCAAAGAATCAAATTTTTATTACAGTAAATCAAATCAGGTGAAAAAATCTGGCCAAAGAATTAAAAGAAACAAATTAATGTTTTTTTTTATACATTTACATATAAAAAAGCTTATGTATTAATTTTAGCAAAGCTGCAAAAATTATAAGCTTTTAATAAAAATGGGGAAATCTTCTAAGGATAAAAGAGATGTGTATTATAGACTAGCAAAAGAAGAAGGTTGGCGCGCACGTAGCGCTTATAAGCTGCTACAAATCGACGAAGATTTCAAGATATTTAAAGGTATTTTCTTCTTCATAATATTTTAGAAAGCGCTCTCTTTTATTTCAATAGTTACACTATTTCCATTAGTAATAAAAATTAATATGATTTAAAAGGCGTTGAAAAGGTCGTAGATTTGTGTGCTGCACCAGGAAGCTGGTCGCAGGTGCTTAGTTCCAAACTAAAGTAATCCTCTTTTTTTTGATTTTAAAGAAAATTAAATGTCAGTAATTTTTTATTTCATTCTATTATTATTGTATAAATAATAAGATTTGTTTTTATTTATTTTTCAAAGCTCTTCGGAAACTAATAATAAGGCAAAGATCGTTGCAGTCGACTTACAAGAGATGGTAAATAGTGCTTTTTACAAAAAATGATAATAAATTCAAATTAAATTTTTGGTTTTTACTTGCTATTTTATAGGCCCCAATTGAAGGGGTAGTACAGATTCAAGGAGATATTACTAAAAAGTCTACAGTCAACCAGATTCTATCTCATTTCGATGGTGAAAAAGCCGATATGGTAATCAGTGACGGTGCACCTGACGGTATTTGCGTTTTAACTTTATTATATCTCTTTATTGATTGCATTTATATATTTAAAAAATTTATCAATGATGGTGTTGATTCAACATTAGTAAAAACTTTTAAATTATACCAATATTACTTGGTTTAATATTTATGCTTAAATATTTATTACTCTTTTAGTTACTGGCCTTCATGATCTTGATGAATATATTCAAGCCCAGCTCTTGATTGCTGTAAGATTAATATATTGCCTCTTAAAATATATAATGCAATTGGTGTACTTATATATGGAATTTTTTCTATCTAATATGAGTGTATTAATGATATAATTTTTGGCCAAGCCTATAATCTTGATAAATAATTTTTGTATTTCTAGGCGTTACATATCACTACACATGTTCTAAAAGAAGGAGGAACTTTTATAGCAAAAATATTTAGAGGAAAAGACGTCAGAATATTATACACTCAGCTCAAAACATTCTTCAAAATTGTCCATATAGTAAAACCACGCAGCTCAAGAAATTCATCTATAGGTACATATCATTTATTTTATTATCTATTTATCTATTTTTTTTATTGGTTTTTGTATTATAATGAATCCTATGTTTAGAGTCATTTATTCTTTGCCAAGAATACAGCCCGCCTTCTGACTATGTTCCTAACATGGCAAATCCATTATTGAACGTCCCACTAGGAGTTGATTCTAGTGCCATATCTGGTAGTAATATATGGACTATCCCGTTTGTAGCGTGCGGCGATCTGTCTGGATTTGATTCTGACATGACCTATCCCCTTGAGGTATCTTTTTTTTTAATCATTACTTTTTTATAGTTTACCTTATTATTTCTTATACAGTTTTAACTCTGTTCACTATTTTTATGTGTTTACATTCTATACAGATCTCAAAAAGCGTAGAATATGAACAAAGGGAACCCAATCAACTACCTATCAGCCCGCCTTATAAAAAAGCACTCGAGCTAAAGCGATCCAATTTCTACAATACCATCCTCTGAAGACTATTTATAAATTTTAAATATACTTTTAACAATATTAATAATTTTAATTAAAGAAATTCTAGACTTTACCTCCTATCATATTCTGAAAAATCATATCTTAATTCTTTCCCATCCAACACTCTCAAAATAGCGAATTTATTGATTCTTTTATGATTTATAATCAAGTTTATTATTTCGTGTTAATTTGCAATATACCTTTATTTCTTAAGATCTCGGGATTAAATTATTCTATTAGAACGCTGTTGGATTTATTTTGTCTATCAAAAATAGCCTACCACACGGGAAAGGGTTAAATGGATATTCTTTTATCAGCATTTTTTGAATTATATTTTGAGTTTGTTTTTTAACCCTTTCCCGTTCAACACTCTTTAAAAAAATAGATTTATGATTCGTTAATGATTTATAAGTATATTAATTATTTGCTGTATAATCACAATATACTAATATATTAACGAATCTCGGAATTAAAGTATATTATTTGAAAGCTATTGGCTATATTTTTCGGCCAAAAACAGTCTACCTCCCGTGAAAGGGTTAAATTCGGAAGTATTGTATTCCGCTAGCACCAGCCTTTTACGTACCTATTGAACTTGTACTCTTTATGTGAGAAATAATATATTTAAAACCTATGCCTTTTTATGTGCGCGAATCGACTGAAGATTTTGTTAGCTCTTACCTATTAACTTTTCTGATTTGTGCAGCAAAATTTGGGATTTTACCTTTAAGGAAATTAATTGGAAAATTCTTAAATACATTACTAAAGTACTAGCAAATCATTGACCGTTATACATTTTCTATCATCCAGTGATCGGCAGTATAGCTTATAACGCCGCATTAAGCGAATAAGAGCTTAATAAAAATAATTTAAAGCGAAAAATATACTACTATTGGCTACAAGGAATTCAAAGTTTCCGACTTAATGAATAATATTGGTAAATTGCTTCCGAGTATTGATAGTAACACAAATTGGAGAAAATTCATGTTATTTTGAGGCTTATTTTTATTTCAACATTGGGGAAATATCGAAATCTGCGCCTTATTTTACAATCGTATAATATTGACGCGCTACTTTAACGCTTATTCAGAAATAATTTTTACATTCTTGCAGCTCATAATAAGAAATTTTTTAATATTTTATCAAATTTCTTTTCACTTTTACCCCCCCCCCCTAAATACATTCATATTAGATATTCATACGTACCTATAGAAATATAACTCATTCATATTTTCTCCGCAAACGCATTCTGCCATTTATTTCCATTTTTAAAATTCATACAGCTCTTCGATTCGGCAAATTTTCTTCAAAAAAAGCTTTCAAAAATATGAATAATTCGACTGTTAAATTTAAAGTCATAGAAAGAGTTGTTTTAAAAAAAAAAAACCGCGATTCTGGAGCTACTACCACTAAAAAGCTCAAAGAAAGAGTATTAAGTTCAGTCGATTCCCCTGTATCGGGTTCCCCTCGATCTTTTCACTCAAATCGTACCCCTATATCAGATCACAAGCTAAATAATCGCTCTGATCCTGCCTTATCCACCAAAAGTATTTCGCAAAAACGATTACCCAGAACTCCTGATACTGAAAACAGGCCTTTTAAAGATGATCAAAGAGAACACATCGAACACAATTCAAAACCATATTCATCTACTTTTAACTCCAATAATAAAGGAAAGACCCTTTCGACTGATCACTCATTAACATCAAAGCAAACCAAATCACATATAGCCCCATTTAATAAAAAATTTCACAATTTAAACTCTAAAAGTTCTGAACACTCTAGTCTTAGCCCTGATAATAATATTTCCTTTAGTCAAGATAAATTCAGGAGAAAAATCTCTGAAAAATCAAGCTCTTCTA
Organism: Smittium culicis; assembly: GCA_001970855.1. Taxonomy (NCBI): domain Eukaryota; kingdom Fungi; phylum Kickxellomycota; class Harpellomycetes; order Harpellales; family Legeriomycetaceae; genus Smittium; species Smittium culicis. The sequence goes on along the minus strand of LSSN01001087.1, from coordinate 36,492 downwards.
ATAAATATGACAACTATAGACATGATTTTCCGCAAAAAAAACATAAAAGAGGTATTTTTTATCATATTTTACTTTTTATTTTATGAATAATTAATAGTCTTAGCTTTTTCCTTTCATCACGCTAAATTTTAGCATAATTATTAAAATACTTGCTATCATACTTGTTTAGATTCTCTTTCTACACAGAATTCGATACCATCAAACACCCTAAAATCTGCTCCTAAAAGGTATATCAACGATTTTAGCTCTGAAGAAAACAGTGATTCATCTATTACTATTTCAAAATCTCGCTCTGTTCCTGAAACCCCTAATTATAAAAAGTCAAGCTCTACCTTATCTCTAAATAACGCCAGCCATGTTCGAAAAAATAGTAACCCTCCGCTATTACACGACTCAGACGATTCATCTAAAAAATTTAAACTATTACATGACTCAGACATCTCAACTAAATCATACAAATCATCCCGCGAAATCGATTCTTCTACCAAAAGAGACAAGTTGCCACAGCACTCAAACTCCTCAATTAAATTAAGTAATCAACCAGCATCTAACTCTCCTGAAATAAATCATAAACGTCGCACCACTGCTCCAAACTCTCCACCATCATCCCCCCTATCTAATGCAAGCGATTTTGACTTGGCTCAAAGTTTAGAAAACGATCTAAACTCATTCTCTTTAGATTCTAATAAAACTTTACACATCCCTGACCAATTTGCAATACCCATCTCCTCTGCTTCCCTCATCTTAAACAGCTCTACAAAATATGTCAACTGTGAGCTAACTTTTAATTTTCTAACTTACCAACTTTATCCTTGTCTTTTACTAACTCTTTTCTTCTACAAAATCTTTTTTCTCCTTTAGATTTTAACTTTGATAGCCACGTACCAAACAATGTTTTAGAATATTGGTTCAAGGAAATGTCGTCAATTAAACTCAAGTATCCTGCTAATGATTGCTTTGAACAGTAAGCCTTTATTTTATGCATTCTATCTAAAAATACGCAATTAGTATCAATTTTTATTTTTTACAGATTTTCTAAAAAATAATAGCTCATTAATATTTTAAAAATCTAACCAATTTTATTTTTTCTTTTCTTTTTCTTTATTTAGCTTTTCCATTCTAGTTCCTGAAGAGTGTTTAACTAATCCCCTATCTACTGATGAATATAACCCTCTTTCTGACCTTATATCCACTGTATCTGTTATAGCTCATATGATCAACGAAGATTCGAGCTTAAAAAATAAAATACTTGAACCTTCCGAGGGAATACTAAGGCAGCTCGAAAAACACAAAAACAAAAAAAATGGGCCTGGTTTTTTGTCTGCTGTTACTAGCTTCAACAAAATGTTATGCGGGGCTAACTTGAACTTTAAGCAATACAAAAATATTGAAATTCCATATGAAATTTCTAACCACATATTCAACCAAATTTATAACCGATGTGTTGGTGAACATGTGGACAAACTTAGAAATTACAGAGCATTTTCAAACAATGTTTATGGTGAAGTTAATCCAATTTTAGTCAACGAATTCATTAAAAAATGTAAAATTACCCACAACGATGTTTTTGTTGATTTAGGTTGTGGTATTGGCAATGTCGTTATCCAAGTCGCTATACAAACCGGATGTGCTTCCTATGGCGTTGAAGTTATGGACACCCCTGCTTCCTTAGCACAATTACAAGTGAACGAATACAACCTAAGGATGAAGTAAGTTTACTACTTTATATCTCTTATTAAATATCATAAACCTATTATACTCTACTTTTTATTTTAATTATTCATCGCAACAAATCAAATTAATTAACCTTTTTTTTTTATTTTAGATCATATAACTTAAAAAGAGGTATTGCTCACATTACCCACGGAGATTTTCTAGAAGATCAATTTGCAATCAATATCTTGAAATCTGCATCTGTAGTTCTCGTAAACAATCACGCTTTCGACTCTACCCTTAACCAGCGCTTAATGCAAATGTTCCTTGATCTAAAAGACGGAACAAAGATAATATCTTTGAAATCTTTCGTTCCTTTAGACTTTAAAATCAACTCTAGAAACGCAGGCTCTTTAGAAAGCATATTAAAACCAAAGCGGTTTATTTATAATTCGGATTCTGTAAGCTGGACAGGAAATTCTGGAAATTACTATATTCAGACAATTGATAGGTCGGACGTTAAAAAATTCTTTGAAAATTTTAGTTAGATACACGTCCCCTTTTTTATTTTTTCATTCGAGCATTTCGCCTACCATTTCATGTATAAAATAATTTTCTAGAATCTTTAATTTTTTACGTTATTACTCAAAACACCATTGTCAAAATTAGCCTTTATTTTCTTTTTTTTATTTATGCGTCTGACATATTCTTCGCATTCATTGATTTAACTGTTTTAAATCATCTTCTTTACGTTAATCATTTAGAGCAATATGCTCCATTAGATAATAATTCACGCTTTAGAAATATATCCTCTAATTTACTTTTGTTAGAAACTGATATTTATTTGTGTACACTAATTAAATAAAAATTAGCCTCTATTCTTTTTGAAATCTGCATTTTTTAATCTATACTTTAAATCAGTCACAACTGCGGTTACTAAAATTCATTGAATATTAAGGTTCTCTCTAAGAAAGAAATAAATTTTTGCGAGTTAAGGACTTTATCAGTATACTCTTCCAAGTTCACTATATGGGTGATTCTGAACGAAGAGAGACTTTGTAGCAGTATAATTTTATTGGCTTGGGTACTCAGAAAATGTAGATATTATTGGCGGAATTAAAAAGACATTTCAATTTTTCTGCTTATTCATTATAATTAAGAATTTTTATTTGCTAGAAAATGAACTGTTTTTTTTATTTGATACTAATTAAAATGAAATTATATTCACTGTAACACTTCATACTATAAAATGACCTCTTCATATAGAATCTCTCATATTGAAATTTCACTCAGATTTGATCTATCCTTGGTTGGGGATAGTGAAACCAGCGATCAGCAATTCAAAGGAAAGTTTTTCTAGAAGAGAGCTATCAAAAATAAAATTAGGTTAACCCTACTGTTTCTGCACAGCCTTGATTAGTTGATGTTTGCAGGTCAATATTCGACACCAGTACAAATTTCAGTTTTGTTAAGGCTTATTTCGGGAAACTAAGTCAACCAGCCTCACGTTTAGTAAAGAAACTTATTTTTTATTAATAATTGTAAGTGTAGACTCTAACTAAAGCCTCGCCAATACTGAATTCGATGTTGTGAACATAAGCCTAGCCCGATAACTGCTTGTAACTTTAGTTATCCAGCCTACATAAAATACCAAAGGATCATTTGTCAGTTTTTAGAATGGTACAGATTCTTTTATTGATCAGCTTGTAGGTTTTTATAGATATTTATTTTTATCAGTGTTATTTTTCTTATTTCTTGCGTAATTTTATTATTATGATACTATTATACTATGATATACAATAATATCTAACCTTCACAGGCAAAGCAAAATAAATATGCTGATTTATTAGACGCTTTTCTATTGAAAAAAAATCATACGTAGTTAAATAGGCTATTATTATGAAAAAAAAGTAGGATTAACATCAGTTATTTCTAAATATATTAATAAACTAAAAAATCAAAAAAATAGTACAGTTTATAACAACCTCGAAATAGAAAAAAATATATGTCACTAAAAATTAAATTTCAACCTCTCTTGATATAATAAAATATTTTTTTGAGTTGATAAATCATTTTTAACACAAAAATGCAATTAATTGAATATCAAATCCAAAAACCACCCCTTTTAATAAGAAACCGCGAAATCCTATCTAGAAACATATATACACCACTAATAATTCACCATTATAGCTATAAGTTATGAAGAATTCAAAATCGAATGACCCAAAAACCGGTGTAAATCAAACATACTCTCCAATCGCTAAAAAATATTAAAATATTTTAACCAACTAGTGGATATAAAATATTGATTGAAACTTCATGAAATTTAAGCATGTATTGGTTATCAGTTGGTTTACATGGCAAGAATAAAAAAATGCTAGGATATTAAACATTGAAGCTCTGTATTTAAATCAGAGTGTATCCTACAGAATAAAAATAACATTGGGAACATGAGATCGAAAAAATAATATATGAGTTTCGGAATATACTAACGAACACTGAATTTTACTGGAAGAAAAAAATCAGGTTTGGAAATTTCAGAAATATGAAATATTTAAAAATTAATAAATATAAATAAATCGAAATTTTGGGGAAAAGAATCAAAATCAAAGAAAAATACGAATACGAATACAAATATTAAGAAGATTATAAGATATTGATAGCTCATTCAAATATCAAACCAATGATGTGGAATTTTGTCGAAGACCTACATAAAAAATTCAACGAAATGGGAAAAATTATAGAAATAAATTCCATGAAGCATGGAAATAAAGATTATTTCAAAAAAACTACATCATTAAAATATACAAAGAAATGAAATTACCACCCAGATATAATCTTGCGTAGAAAACTTTAGTAAAGATCAAAAAAACAATTCTTTCTAAGTGTAATGAACCGATTTATGAAGCTAATCTTAGTACCTAAATCTTTCCTACCATAATGAAAAAAGAAATAGTGCTAATAAATTCTTTGGGAAGTAATGAAAATTTTTCTGAATATAAAACATGAAATTAGAAACTGAAAATAAAATAAAATAAAAACGCAAGAAAATACGAAAGATTAAATGAAAAATGAAAAATATCAACCCTCAGATAATCAGGCGTTCACTAGAACAGCTATACAGGATTATCTGTGCAAAGAATAAAAAATTAATATTAGCTTTGAAAATTTACAAAAAAATATGGGCGCAACTTATATAAAAAAAATACTGGAGCCTTAAAAAGAAAGAATTGCTAACTCTATATGTAAGAAAAATAAAACCGGAAGCAAAAGAGGACTAAAAATAGAAATAATATTTGAGAATAAACCTGTTGAAAAAAAAATGTAAGGATAAAATCTAGAATATCGGGTAGGCGAATTCTATGAGAGGTGAAGTAAATTTCAGCAGAAATAATGACAATAACAAAAAATAGAGGAGAAAATATGATTCAGAAGAAGCTGAAACAAAAAATTAAATGACCAAGAAATTGAAATGGATAACAGCGAATAAAAAGAAACCGAAAAAGGCTTCAATTTTTATCAGAAAGAAGATAAATCCTTGAATAAATACAAATATATATATATAAACGCAAATACAGTAATTAAAAAGCACAATCTGGAATATAAATAAAATTTAAAACAATCAAAAAAGGCGAAATAATTTTAAATAGTTAAAATATATTAACAAAACGGACATAATATGCTTACAAGAAATACATTTTAAATCTTCTGAAGTTCAAATATGATAAAAGAGTTGGGGAAAGCCATATGTATTTAAAATTTATTCAGTCATATTATTAAAAAAAACGATCTATCCTTATAGAATACTAAAATTTACGACGAAGGAAGATTAATAAAAACTAATAAACGATATCAGGTAATAAATTTGATATTTAAAACTTATATGCCCCACAATAATTAGCAGAATAAAAAAATACGCAGAAAATTTACATAAAATAATTCAAAGAAAAAAATAAACTAAATTAATATCAGGATACTTCAACATAGTTCAAAATAATTATTTGGCTACATATTCCTCAAGAAATAACCCCCCCCCCCTCCAGGACATTATAACTAATAATAACGGAAATCATTACAAAAATAAATGGGTTTTTTTAAGAAAATAAAAAAAAGGATATAAATGTGAAAATACATGGTTGCTAAGTCGAGAATAGATCTCATGTTAATACTAAAAATCAAAAAATAAGATTTAAAGTAATTGAAAATATGAAAGCTCCATTCTCGAACTACAAACTTACGAGCATCAAAATGCGGATTGGAAAAAATTATTCGACAAAAAAAAAATATCGAAAATCCTTTATAAATATATAAACTCAAAAAACCAATCCTTTAAAACAGAAAGTATGAAAATAAAATAGACCATATGATAAAAAATATCATATTCAGCTAAATTCCGTAAAATACAGATGAACCGTAAATTTTAAAGCATAAAATAGATAAATTTAGATTTAAACGATAAAAATAACAAAAAAAATGTATAAAAAATTTTAGATAATTGAATCTAATATCTGCGAGTAAACACTAAAACGTATGAAATAACCAAAAAGACACGGGAGGAGGGTAAATTCGAGCTTAGAAATTTCAATAATATGTTTACAATAGACAGGTATTAAAATCATGAGTAAAATGGCGCGATTGTGTAGATATATCCTCCAGGAAATTTTATGGATTTTTAAAAAAAATGGAAATAGTAAGAATTATAGAACCAATATATAACGTAAACAAAGAAATAATAAAAGATCCGGCAAAAAAAAATAATATTATGCATTTAAATTTTACTCAAACCTACTTAGGAGAGGCATGGCTAATAATAAAATTAAAATGTTAGCTCTAGAAAAAACTAAAAAGGAAATAAATCCTAAAAAACTAGCCCTTTAAATTCCAACATTATTATTAGAAATAGCATAGGAAATAGAAGATATTCATAAGAAAAAATCATCTGGGCAAGATGGAATACCGTTTTCATTTTATAAAAAATTCAAATTAATGTTGCGAAAAAACTTGAAAATAACTTTAGCAGTCAATCACCTATTAAGAATAGGAATTAAATAAGCGAGGGATACATAATTAACATAATTCCAAAAAAATGAGACCTTAAAGATTTAAAAAACTGGATGCCGATAAGCTTGATCGATTGAGATAAAAAATTACTTACGAAAATTTAAGCTGATTGATTTCAAAAAATAAAATAAAAATAACATTATTGGGTAATTTCATAGTGTTTTTATTAAAGCTGATCAATATTAGACATCATTGAATCGATTAATTATTTTTCTGAACTTTCATAAAACAGCCCTGAAAAAATTAATGTATGTGTTTTACAGCCGGATCAGGAAAAAAATCATGATATGTTGAAGTTTTAATACCTATAAATCTGCATTAAAAAGTTTGGATTAAGCGAAACTCCCATTTACGCAATAAAAAGTCTGATACACTAAAAAAAAAAGCAAGAATAAAAATAGGAAAAAAATTAAGTGGATATATAAGCCTAACTAAGGGTCTACGAAAGGAATCACTTTTCACATAAAATAATATAATATAGTGTTATATATTAAGCTAAAAACGATAAAAAAAGATACAAGGTATAGGAAATGATAATTGTTCATTAAAAAATATTGAATATACATAAGATAAATCAATATTTATTAAAGACCAAGACAATATGATAAAAACTAACATAATAATAAAAATACACTGTGGAGTGTCAGGTTCAAAGGCGAATGAACAAAAAAAATAATAATAAAACTGTTATTTAACCCAAAAGTAACAGTATTGTCCTCTAAAAAAAGGATAAAACTGAGTTAAAATATAAATACCCAGGTTTCTACTTCAAAAATCAAGGTATCGAACAAAACGTAAATACAGAAGAATCAATATGTAAAATCAAAAGACCACATAGATAGCTGTAAAGATATAAAATATTCATATGCGTAAAAATAGTGCTTACAAATATCAAACTATTTTCAAAACTGTGGTAAATTTCACATTTCATACCTATTAATAAAAATTTTACCTTTATAGAAGCACAAAAAAATAAATAATGTCATGTGCAACTTTGAATAATCAAAAAAAAAAAAGAAATCGGAATATTGGGCATCTTAGCACAAAATAAAAGTATATTGATAAAATATTTCAAAGACAAATTATGATAAAATAAAAAAGAGGTCTCGAATATCAAAATATGCAATCGAATAGAGCTTAGATATACTTAATCACACAGAAAAAATAAAATAAATATACAATATCCACTATTTGACAATAAAAATGTAGCTAGCAAGATTAATAAATCATTCTTTTGGGAAAACATATTCAAAATATTTTTAGAAATAGCACTATAAATTACAACAATTGTTCTAGTTGTGAAATGAAAGACCTTGGGAAAATATATATAAATTTTATTAATAATGTTCTTAAAGTAAAAATAACCATATCAGATATTCAGATTTTTATAAAAGAAAAAATAACCCGTTATAGAACGTTATCGGATGATAAAAATAATGAGATGAAACAAATAATAAAAAAAAAAAAATTATCTCATAAATATGGTTATGAAATTTGTAAAAATTCTGAATATTAAACAAAAAAGACACTATTCCTGAAAAAATTAAAACTAATTTACCAAAAGTAATAGTATTATCTGGATGAGAAAAAAATGGTAAATACAAAAAAAAATTAAATAAAAAAGGCCTAATAAGGATCCACGTAAAATTAAAATGGACGTAAACTGAAATTATTTGGTACCATCTGTTACTATCAAAAAATTATTGTCTTAATATCAAAAAATGAAATTAGACAGGAAAAATCATAAGATATCTTTGACTGTTTTATATAGAAGCAAAAATTAATGCATAAAATATGAATAAATTTTATCAATAAAATAATATAAAATATAAAATTAACTGCTGCCTAGGAGAAAAAGAAGAACCAAAAAATTTTTACGTAGATTTTCAAAGGATAAAGTTCTATAGGGAAAAATTAATAAACGAAAAATCCATAGAAAAAATAGCAACAGATAAAGTAGTTATCTAAAGACAAGTACTTCAATGCCTAGATAAGCTTAATCACACTTTCCCAATTATTTAAAATTTAAATGCAACAGCATATGGTTTATTCATAGAGCTAGATTAAAAAATTCAATTCCAAAATATTCTCGATTTCGAAAATAAAATTTTTATATGTAAATACACGTTAATAGGTCTGATAAAATAGAAATAAAATCTTACTCTCTCTTCAATATCGGCAAAATCTGGTTTCAAACAAGAGCCCTATGGCCTTTTATTAAACCAGGTCGGTCGATAGTTATTTAACTCTTCAAATTTGGCACAATTTAATAGGATATAGGTCTTTAATTTATCGCTTTAAATTTTGAATTTTTTATATATTAAAAAAAAATAAAACAAGTTAATTTTAGATTAATCATTATTTTTTTAATTCTCGGAAAATATACTTATACTAGAATAGCTAGTATATTGATTTAAAATTCATAGTAAAATTGAGTCCGGATAAAGAAGGCTAAAAAATGAAGGGAAATACAGATCTGGGTTACAAAATTTTATCCAATTTATATACTTTTTTCATATAATTTATCTATTTTAGTTAATCATCTAAATAATATAGTTTATTGAGTTATTAATTAACATATTTCACGTTTACGTATTCTTATTTTTTTCCGTAAAATTTCTTAGCGTAATTTCAGTTACTATCTATCACACAGCACAATAATATAATTATCTTGAGAAAATTTTGATTGGTTAACTTGCTATTATCCTCATCATTTCTCATTTAAGGATTCGATTATTTTTTAGATTAAACGTTTTTATTCATTTAATCAAGCAATTCTTTAAATAAAGTTTAATAATTCAATAGATTAAAAAGAATTGAGAATATTCCGAAAAGAAAAAGAAAAAAAACTGAAAATAATGTATAAAAAGTAGTAATTATTCATAATTTTCAATTAGTAAATCTTAAAAATTAATTGAGATAAATTTTTTCAGGCTAAGAATAAAATGCCTTTATTGACGATTTATTGGTTATAAAATATAAAAAATATCAAAAGTGAACCATAACTCTATTAAGTTTACATAAATTAATATAATAGTAAGATTAATAATTTTTCATATCAATCAAGTTAATTTAAAAAAATTAGGATTATTTATCTTGTAGTTCGTTTAAAATTCTTTTATCTTTTATTAAAACTTTGAATAATAATAATTTTTTAAAAATATATTAAAATCAAAATGATAACAAACTTAACAAAAGAAAATATTTTTAATAACTTAAATATATTGATTCACTTGAGATAAGAAAAGTTTTAGCTTTTTCAACAATAGTAAGTCTGAAACAAATATATAACGTACAGTAGATTAATTTTATTCTCGTCAGAAAAAAAAATAACTTAAATAAATCAGAATATAATACAAATGGATGAATAAATTCCTTAATATTAAAATTTATACACCATCTAGATATATAATTTTATTTTTAAATAAATAAACTTAGTCCAGAAAATGAAATGGATAATTTGTATAAAAAAGGTATTCTTAAATAATTTTCACAAAGCTTATATATGATTTTATAGCTATATAAAATGGATTAAAAATAATTCCTTTCTATATAATTAAATAATAAGAAATTAAAAAATAATAATTAAGAAGGTATATAAAATTAATTAAATATTCTACTCTGAAGAGCTAGGTCGAAATTTTCTCAAGAAAATATAAGTGGTTTAAATTAAATCCCAACATAAATTAAAAATTGTGTATGAAATAAAATTACCTAAATGATCTATTATCGCTATTGTTTATACCATTTAAAAATATTTTCTCTTTTAAAAGTCAAACCGCAATAGCTTCGATAAAAGTCTCTACTTGTATAAAAAAATTTTTTTTCCAACTTTTTCCCATTTTCCTTTACCCTTTCTCATTCAAATATCTTTAAATTATTTATTTTAAGATTCTTTTATAATTTTTAAGCAATTATAATATTTGCTGTTTAATAAAAATATACCTATAATTCTTAAGGCCTCGGAATATTGCTTTTTTTTATTGAAGGCAATTGGCTATATTTTGAGGATTAAAAATAGTCTACCTCCCGGGAAAGGGTTAAAAAATTAAAATCTTAAAAAGATATAGTTGATATCTAAGCAAAAATAGATAATTAGCATGGAATAAGTGTTTTTTCTTTGAATAGATAGAAAATTAGTAGAAACAGTTCCAAAATGAATAATAAATTAGTCGAAACATGGTCTAAAAAATTCTGATTATAAAAAATTTAAATTAATAATAAAAATTAAATAAAAACTTTTATTTAATACCATGTGATGTTTTTCGAGTAATAATATAAAAAAATATGAGAATTTGATTATTATAATCATTCTCAAATAAAATTATTGATAAAAGAGGCAGCTAAGAATAGATAGTATTATAATTAAATTTTGAATAAAAATTTATTATTTAATTTATATATTTTCATATAAAATAAAGATTTATTTTTATACTTTGAATAAAGAAAAAGTATTTGAATATAAAAAATTATAGGTAGACATTTAATATATGTAAATATAGTTATTACGATTAGTAAATATTTATTGGGTGAAAAAATAGGTAGCTATCTTATTATTTATTCAATTTTTTAAAGCTATATTAAATAAAATTTCTATTCATATTTTTTGCTTTTAATGCAGGTTTTCATATTCATACATATGCTATTATTGATAATATATCAATAAATTCATAACAATATAACTTAAGCTATAAGTTAAATCCGACTTTAAAATATATTACAAAAAATCATTTAATGCAAAATTATTTAAATATTTCATAAAATTTAGATAACTGCTAAATATTTAATTCAAGATTATATATTTTACATAATTAGATTTATTTATAAATAGCAATAGAATGTGTTAAATATTTAACTATATTAAAGGTTAATAAAATAATATAGTTTCTCGTCTGCCATTGAATATATATCACTTGGGAATATTTGTATATTTTTAAAATTTAATGAATTATGTTATGTATGTGCTAAATTTATTTTTCCGTTATTAATAAACCAACAAATATAATTTTTATTTTTCAAAGTTTTCGTCATTTTAATGCTACTTTTAATAGATATTTTTTATCAATAGAATTTACGGGCGCTATTTCTCTAAAATAAAAATTTTATTTTCGATGAAAAATTGTAATTTATAAATTCAATATAGTATTAATAGATTTCAATTGTGATATCTAAAATTATTTATCATTTTAGTTTAATAAATTAATACAATTGATTAAATGTAATCAAAAAATTTTTCATTTATAGAAGGGGTATATTTTTATCATTTTAAAGAGTCTGTAAGTATAAATTACCAGTTATGAGTAGTTAATATATTTTAAAATAAATTTTTTTTTTAGTTGAAACTATAAATAATATTTATAATTAATTATCACAGACTTTTCTAGAATAAAACGATGAAAAATCAAGTTTTTTTTATAAAATTTTATAAAGAATTCGTTGATTACTATAGAATCGCTAATTTAAATATGTTTATACTTTAAAATTTATTTTTAAAACTAAGTTTTACCTAAAAAAAAACTTTATAGATTGCAAATTTATGATTTTTTTATTATAAAAAACCTGTTAGTACTGGGTATAATATACAAATCTATGTAAATATCCTTTTTTATTCAGATATTTTTCAAAAGATTCTATCAAAAATATTTTAAAGGAAATTATTAAGGTTTATGAACAAAGATAATGCTATAGCAAGCTATTTTTTATTATAAACAGCTAAAAAAAAGAGATATATAGAAAAAACAGTTTGGACTTGTTAATTCCAATGATTCTAGTATATAGTATATCCCTGATGCTATATTATGTGCTAATTGAAATCAAGAAATTATTTATATATTAAACACTTTGTAATATCTTTCAAGTCTGATATTCTGGATTTATAAAATAAAACCACTTCAAAAATACTTATACGAATATAGTTATGATTTAAATTTGAAATCTAAACCCATTTGAAAGTTATGAACGCTGTATAATAAATATTATTAATAGAATAATCATATCATCTCACATTTTTCATTGATTCAGAGGGCATTCAATAGACCATTTTTAGTATGCATCATTTGGGTAAAAAATCAAAAGGATTTTTATTGAATTGCGGTATAGGTAATTTAATATTTTTATATTTTCGGATGATACATGATATGTTTAAATAGTAGCAAATAGCCAAACATTTTTAAGTGCGATAATTCTTGCAAGCAATGACTTTTGAGAAATTCTATTAAAGTATTAATATATGTGAATTTTTAGAGGCCAATAGAATAATAGATTTTCTTGAATTTGGGTTCCTTCTCCAAGTTTTACCTATAATTTGATGCCAAGTTTTTAGAATCGTAATATTAACTTTTACACTTTTTCTTATTCTATCTTGTTTAAATTTATTTAATTCATAATATCAACTCAAAACAACATCAATCACGCTCTAAAAAATTTAGCGAAAATGGAAAATTTCGTTACCAATGATGAAGTATCTACTGCACTAGATTCCTGGAAGGGTACGTCTTTTCAATTAAAGTTGTTTTCAAATTTTACTGTGCTACAATATAATTTCAATAGTCTATTCCCCTTGTTGTATTTTTATTAAAATTAAAAGTTTAATTTTTATTTTGCTTCACTTCACCTGTTCAGATGTCGGCTTAACTAAATTACTCCTAAACTACGGTAATAGCCTCGAGACGATTGTTGGCAATCAAAGAGATTCAGTCCAGTGTCGCAAAGATTTGGCCGAGAAAACTAAGGGTTAGGAATTAAATATTATTTTCAAAATTAGCTTTTAATATTATTATACTAATTCAAAGAATACTTTATCAGCATTTCGAAAAGAAAATTCCAACTTGAATACCCCCGAGATTAAGAGCTTGCTTAAAGGTAATATTATTTATTATCCATTACTTCTGGCCCTACCATTTTTTTTACATCTTGTGATTCATATCTTATTCTTAATCTTGCGTTGAATTATTTTACTTTTACAGCTTACCAAAACGAAATCGATAATTTATCCAAAAAGATGAAATTTTCCGAAAACACTTTTATTAGTTTGTTCAAAGTACTCAGTGAAGCTCCAGATCCTGAACCATTTTTAAGCAGATTACTCGTATTATTTTTTTTTTTTTTAGTTTTTTCTTCAAATGTTCTCTTGACAATATCCAAATTTTAATCAACTATTTTAGGAAGAGAAAAAAAATAGCTCTGAAGATGCCAACCTTAAACTACAAATTTCCAAATTGCAAAACGAGAATGTAATTCTTGCGAGAAAGCTTCAAAAGACCAAGGAAATCGAAGATGAAAAGAATCAGCTTAAGGAGCAATTGGACAAAACCAATGAAAAGGTTTTAAAATTTTTTTTATTATTTAGTTATATTTACACACACTGAACACTATTTTCAACTATAGATGGATAGTCTTGTTAGCGAAAGAGTATTAATCCGCGAACATGAACTCAAGGAGGAGGCTGCAGGGTTAATACAATATCTTAAAAACAGGTACAATATATTTTTCTGATTTACCATTACTCTTTCTTTAAATTTTTTATACCTGCATTTCCCTTGGACTAATTGGATTTTGTATACTTATATAGAGAGAAGGATTTGCAACAACAACTATCAGAGTCTACTCATAACCTAGAGTTACTTCGTGATAGTCATAATATGACACAAGAAGAACTTATGGAACTCTCACAAAGCAAAGGTACCCTCTCTAAATAATTTATACAATTTCACCTATATATTTACGCCCTTTCTTTTCTGTAAACTTTAAAAATATCATTCCATATATTTTAGATAGGGACTTAACTATCCGTGTAGCAGAGATTGGTATTTTGCAGGCAGATTTTGATAGAGCTAACTCAAAAGTTATTAGTTTGTCGAATGAAAATGTACTTAAGTTTAACTACCATATCTTTGTTAAAATTCTTTTAAAACTTTTTTTTTTTGTGTTAGAATTCGCTTAAAACCGAAATAAAGGCTCTCAAAGAGGGAGTTGGAGCTAGTTCAGTGTAATGTTTTACTTTCTATTACTTACCAATCATTATTTATTTTAATCTCTTTAAAAATTATGGATAAATAGAGTTGTTGACTTGCACAACCGAATTAAGAACCAAGAAGACGAAATTAGCAGATTAGTTGCTGAAATTGACAACTCAATGCAGGAATCGGCTTTAAGTGAATCTACGTTCAAACAAAAAGCTATAGAACATGAGTTGGAGTTATCTTCAAAGGTTAGTAGTATTCTAGCTTCATAATAATTACAAATTTTAACAAAATTTTTAATAAAATCTTATTTAGGTTAAAGAAATAGAAAAATTATCAAGTCGACTTGAACAACAAAAAGATTATGACGAAATTAAAAGAGAGCTTGATATTATTAAGGTTTCGCTTTAGATAGATGGTTATATTTTTAGTTGACTCGAAAAGTATTAACTTTTATTTTATTCCTTATTTTTAAATTTAGTCTGTAGAATTTTCAAGTAGCTGGGATGTTGATGATCCTGAAGCGCCAGGAGATAACAAAGATTCAAAGAATAAGCTCGAGAAAATGCTTATTGTTAAAAATCAGCAATTGCAGAATTCGTTAACTGACACTAAAAACAAATTGGTTGATTCTATACAAGAATTGAAGAATTCTTCTACCAAATTAAAATTACTAGAATCTGAACTTGAAGAAAAATCAGCTCTTATAACTAAGCTTGAACACGATTTGATTTCCATTGGCTCTAAAGGTGATAATATCAGCCCATCGTCTGAAAATCATGGAGATTCTTCAATTTCCAATGATAAAAATGGAGGTAATCCTGGATCATTGAGTAAAGGGGACAAGTTTACAGACGCTAGTAAAGGTAAATCTTCCGAGTCTGCTATAATTCCAATTATCACAGGTCAGCGGGATAGGTTCCGTCAGAAAAACTTTGAGCTAGAAGAGGTATATTTTTTAAAATTCTATTTTATTATATTTAATATAGTGTTTATTTTTTTTGCAAACCATCTTATTTTTAGTTTGATTGATATTTATTGTCTAACACTTTTTCAAGGTATGCCAATCCTAGACCGAATTATAATTATATATATATTTTTTATATAGGAATTACAAAAACAACATTCGTTGGCAGCAGAACTTCAGGAAAAAATTGAAAGACTTGAGCAGGACAATGTTGGACTGTTCCAACAGATTAGATACCTACGTAGCTACTCAAGTAATTCAGCCGGACATGGTAGCAACTCAATGGCAGAGTTTAGCGGGTCATCTGATTTTAAGAAAAAAGGAAATGGACTAGGAGGAATTAGTTTTAACGAATATGATGATTCCTCAGTAATCACTTTTGAAGATAACGCTGAGTTTGGGATTAAGCTAGGCGAACTCAACAAATCAGGAAAAACGATAGGCAAATCCCCGTTTAATATTATTAAAGAGTCTAAAATGGGGCTGAAGTCACTATTTAATAAGTATAATAATCTGTATGAAGAATCGATAAATCCATTTAAAAAATTCAAGAATAGGGAATCCAACAGAAAGTACAACTCAATGTCTCTATTTGATAGATTTTCATTGCACATGTCAAGAATATTCTCATCAAAAAGATGGCATAGACTGTTGATTGTTCTTTACGTTATCTTGATTCATTACTTTTTAGTATTTAACATCAACAGGTACAAGACTTGTAGGGAGCGCCTAATTAAGAGCTAAATCTTTTTTTTTCAAATCCTTTTTTGAAAAGTTTAGCGATACATATTTATAACTATAAATTATTACAAAATTATATTTATCCAATCAGTTTAAATAAAAAACATTTAAAATTCTTTTAATGCGAGGTTTTTTAGTTATAACAGCATAGGCATTGTTATCATTGAATTTTTATAAAAGAATACGAATAACAGTACACTTTGGAATTTTATAAAAAGAGGTATACCTTGATAGGGTCTAAGTATAGGGATTATTTTTTTTAATTGATGCATTTATTTTCAGATTAATGTGAGTAACTAATGTAGGTTTTGATCTCTAACTGAATTATCATTTTTTTGAAAAGTATTTTACTGCCAGCATCAGATATTATTATTATTAGATACATTTATAAATCATTATGTGAAATAAACAATAATACTACTATAGATAAGAAGTAGCATGCTATAATTACCATATAAATCTATGACTTTATTATTTCAGCCATTTATATCTTTTATTAACCCTTTCCCGTCCTACGCTCATAAAAAAAAGAAAATAATGATTCGCATATTATTTAAAAGTAAATTAACTATTTGTTATTTTTTTTATAGCTAACCAATAATTTATAAGGCCTTGGAATATAAATTTATCTATTTGAAAGCGATTGGCTTTATTTTGTAGATCAAAAATAGCTTAACCCTTTCACGGGCAGTAGACTATTTTTGAACCTCTAAATATAGCCAATTATGACCAATTATAATACTTTAATCCCCAGGTCTTAAGATACATTGATATATTGTTTAATCACAGCAAATAATTGATTTTCTTATAAATAAATAACGAATCATAAAATTAGTTATTTAAAGAGTATTGGACGGGAAAGGGTTAATATCTGTGAAAGGGTTAAAAGAGTAGGTGTCATATGATTTCTAAGGCTGAAAAATAAATATTTTATTGCTCAAATGTTCATAGAATTTTTGCACGAGTTTTGTAAACAGAAAATAAACAATGTCAACGTAATAGATATTATTGGACATAAAATCGACGATAAAATCGGTTAGACGGCTTATATTGGTCCTGGAGCAAGTTTTTTTTTTTTTGCCAATAAGCAAGCTCATGTGAGCAAAAATAAACAAAACGTTTTTAATGAGTAAAATCAGATTGTTATAAACATTTACTTTTTTTTTTTATAATATTTGCTAGAACTTGCAAGTTTTAAATATTTTATGCTCCTTTGTGTGTTTTTTTTTATCTAATGAGAATAAATAGAAGTTTAATAGGAAATTATGAAACAATTTTTCTTCAAAATATATTTCGTTAGAATTTTTGTGTTTATACAATTATTAAAAAAAACAAATCTTGGCGCAGTAAGCTTTTATCCTGTAAAAGGCTATCGATTAACTATTTTCCATTTTCATTTAGTTATAATATATTCGATTGTGAGAGAATAGCAAGTAAAGTAGTTATAAGGTTTTAAAATTTCATTATCTCTCGATCATCAAAGCGACACCTTGCTCTATCGATTTATTTTCAGCGCTTGTCTATGGGCTATAAATGCCTTGTTTGTGTACAAACAGGTAATAAGGTAAAAGAGATTTAATGAAGGGGTGGCTTGCAATAGTGCAAACATATCTAGAGACAATATCACTCAATTAGTCATGCTAATAAAAAAAATCGTATTATTTGGTATAAAATTAAGAAAAATAACACGAGGCGGAGATTCCTTTATCATTATAGCCCAATTGTCTACAAGGATGTGCTAAATTATGAATGAAATAGCGAAAAATTCTCGTAATTTTAAAAAGAAAGGAATGCCCAATCGCGAAAATGCAACAATTTATTTAAAAAAACAAGAAATAATACAGCGGAATAGCGTTAGTGTTAGTGTTGTCATTTTGGCGAATATAGCATGACTTGTGAAAAAAATAGTGGAATATTGGTAGTGTTAGTGTAGTCATTGAAGGTAGCCAGTTTCTGGGCGCTGAGATATGCAAGGTTTGCCTCTTTTAGAAAATATGTGCTAGTGATGATTTTGTAAACACATATTCTAACGACTTATATCTGTGTTTTATCACGCTGCCTTGCTGATTTATTAGCACTATTTCTAGTTTTTGAGTCCACTCAATCCTGAGAATTTACATGGAATTATATCGCCATTATATTTTTATTGGACAAACTAATAATATTTATCTACACCCATGTCTGGTGGGATTAGTGCGAATGCCACAGCTAGCCAATTAGCGCAAAACATAAGTTTTTTTATAAAATAAAGTAAAGTTGAAATTAAATTAGAAAAAAAGGAAATTTTTGAAATTTAACAAAAGTGTGATTCATATCTAAATATATGTGGAATAATATGATAGATATAATAATAATAATAGATACAAAAAAAAAAATAGAAAATAAAACGTCACGGGTTGAAGCTGCCTATGTAAATAATACTTAAAAACTTCTAAATCAAGAAATAAAATTGAAATAGTTAAAAAACTGCCCAACACTTTTAGCAAATCTATTAGTATTTATTGCTTATTTAGGTTCAAAAAATTAATAAGCAAACCTTTTCTTTTTCTCTTACTCTCTGTTTATTCTAATTCTCAATAATTTAATGCCATTTATTTTTTACGCCTATATATTCTATGTACTAATATTTAATATACATTCAACTTTGGTTCTATATATGCAACAGCTAGGCCTTCCCCTCCAAATAGTATTTCATTAAGATATAAATTTATTTAGAGATAGCTAAACCAAAAAGAAACCTTTAGATTTCAAATACTATTAGCACTTAACCTATTCCTCATACCTCACTGTTTTTTTTTGAAATATATTTTTCATAATAATATCTTATAATACCTTTTTATATTTATTTTAAATTCACTGAATATTCATATATATCCCTGCATATTAACGCATCTTCTCGAGTAGAAAGTTTAATAATAAAATCAATAGCTTTTGAACACTAAAAGCATGCATCTATACTCAGAATCTTCTATTTAACCCAGTAATATACTTCCCAATGCATAGTGCAGACCATGATATAGTAACTATAGGTAGTTGGTCCAATATCTCTAGGGACACTTCCCCAGAATCTGAATTTACGTGGACCTGGTCCGATATCTACCTAAACTCCGAAATACATAGTTCTCATCCTACTAAGTCGAAAAAAACGTCTGCAAAATGTATATTACGCGACTTAGAAACTCCAAATAACGCTGATAATAAACCTAATCTACAAAATATCGAAAATACCCAAGTCAAATTTTCAAAAAGAACACGTTCTATCGATATAAATCCATGTTCGAATTCTTTAAATTTTATTGATTCTCAAAATGTCTATACGCCCCAATCCAATAAAGGCTTACCAAAATTCCCGAACAATGAACTTCGGAATATAGATTTTGGCAGTTTTCCAAATAATCAAGACCTTAGACTCTCTTCAGATAATCCAACACACATTTATGAGAATAAAACAAAAAAATTATTAATTAGCTCATCAATACCCGATGACTCCCTTTTGGACCCTAACGATAAAGATCCTAAAAATACTCTTAACCAGCCAAAATTTTACATTCCCACTGATATCGTTCCCGCTGACCGAGGTCCACCAAGCTGTAAATCTGAAAACATGAATAGTTCTAGTTCAGACCCAATTTTTGAAAATGAAACTATGTCAAACACTAGTCCAGTTTCTAAAAGTTTAATCAGCTGTAGCTTACATCCTCTTAACTCTATTTCTAATACAAACTCGAAACCAAAGAACTCGTCATTGTACTCAAATATCTATAAAAACCAACTCCTCAACATTTCTAACCCACTACCCCCAAACAAGTACATCCCCTCCCACTTTCTAACCAAACATACAAATATTCCGCCATCTAAAGAAAAAAATTCTAAAAACTCAACGCTTGATAAAAATGATCACCTTTTCAAACGAAAAGAAATGATCGTCGACTGGGTAACGAAAGGTGCAACTGTTAATCTATCCAAACAAGTATTTCCAAATAACCGACAAAAGAAATTCTGCAAAGATAGTTTCAATCCTTTAATAAACGATAAACGCCGTGGAAGCTTGCACATGTACGACTCTTCTCTTCAAGCTAGTTATATTTCTAACAACAAACATGATGGACATAATAATACGCTGCTACACATACCTAACTCATTTCCTCGATCCCAGGAACAACTTGATTATAGTCAGTCTATTCTAAACCCCAATAGCTCTGTAAATGAGTTTGAAACAAACTCTTCTTTATCCCACCATTCCTGTAATGATTACAGCAATATCCCAAACTCATTTAACTCAAGCCGACAATCTTACACTTTACTGAAAAACAATGACTCGCCATTTAATTACAATAAAAGCCAAAATCGCTCAAAGTATATATCGCACAGAAAAAATATGTCTTGCAACAAGGATTTTTACTCTTCTCAAACTCCAGATCTTCAGCTATTAAATCTTTCTCCAGATCCTGACTCGCATATTTCCGAAAGCACGAGCGGCTCGCTAAAACAAACACTATTACAACATTTTATACCAAATCCTGATTCCTCGGGTTTAGCGCTAGATAGTTTATACAAACCCAACAACAGGTCCAACAGTAATATTAGTACTTGTGTCTCCACTAATGACATTAGCAGCATTATAAACAGTAGCAGTGCCGGTATCGGCAATAGCTCCAACTTACTGCTTAAATCAACTGGTTGGCTTATTAACGAATTTAGTTTCGGCATGGGGTTCATCAAATCAGGAGATATCTTACCTCCTTCTTTTAGCACCCCTACTGTTTCAATACCAGCTAATACTATTAACGGACCTGAAAGTCTGCTAGATAACCAGGAAAATGATCAATCGCTAGATGAATTGCTAAACAACAAATTTATTAGTTTTTTCCAACCGCTATAAAACTTTTAATTGTCTCTAATAAACACCCTATTTTACAAAGTCCATGACTTTTCTTTTTCATACTTTTATTTGCAACTGAATTCTTTTCTTTTTTAAATATTTTCTGTATCATTTTATCCTTTTTTTTTTTTTTTTAGTTTGACTTTAGGAGTTACAAAAATAAAAAGACCAAAAAAAAATATAAAGCGGGGAGATTGGTTGTGATATATGTGTGAATCGCATTAGTGAAGATTGGTAACTTTAGCTAAGATCTCTTAAGAAATTTTATTAAACAATAATACTCATTTTGCAGTCATATCTGAAATTTAAATTATATTCAATACTCCCCTTTTTTTTTTTTTTCATTGAGAGCTATATAATTGTCGCCACAAAATTATCCTTTTTTTTATTTTTTTTTTTTTATAGTCCAGCTGTTTAAAATCAAAGAGAATTAAAACTCATCATCGTACGAGTTGAGTTGGCTAACAAAATCAGCAAATTATTTTTCAGCTATACAAAAAAAAATTTTTTTATTGCAGACATTAACTACTAAAAAAAAATAAAATTTTTCTTGTGTAAAATAAATTTTCATTTTGAAATTAAAATTAAAATAAGTACGGAGAAAAAATAATGATATAAATATCTGGCTTAAATTACATTAATAAGTGTGAATGAGTATGTTTATTTTTAAAGGTAATGGTTTTATTTATTTGGGCGGGTTGAGGATTAACGTTTTCACAAACTCCTGTTCAGACGGAGAGTTGGCAAGCGACAGCTTCAGATCTTGAATAGGGCTGCGCAAGAAATACGGCGAGAAAACTAGCGCTAAATTACTCGCGTCCATTTTCGTTATTTGCGAGTTTTCTTCTTTTGCCAAGAAATTTAAAAATTTTAGCAAGAAAACGCATGTTTTGTGGTGGTGCTCTGAAAGCTTGTCCAAAACCCTATAAGCAATTTTCAGATCCTTGGGATTACCTGTACAGAGCAAGTATTCTGATACAGGGATAAGCGGCGTTTTAAGTTCTCTTAACCACTCTTTCAAAAGTGATGCATATACGTTCAATTTGTCTTTGGTATATTTTAAGCTAAATCCTGCCTCTAGCTGCAATCTCTGTTAAAGATTAAAGGGTTTAGAAAATCGGTTTTATTAATTTAATTATCGTACTTCTTTATTATAAAAATAAATAAAAAAGAGGGAGGGGTGGGGTGGGAATACTTACTGTCAAGTACACTTTATCAGAATCCCCGGGAACTCTGAACAGACCTTCAGCTTTGTGACCGCCAAGTTCGACAATTGCTTCGGTAAGAACTCTCAAAATAGACGGAATATTAAATTTTTTGTCGACAAACTCGGGGGTTTTCATAATACTATCTAAAGGAACTCCAAATAATTGACTTTTGGTTGATGAGACCTAATTTATAAAGTAAAAAATGCAAATAAAAATTAGTTTTTTACTTATAATAGTATAGTAAAGAAGTATATATTGAGGGAACGATAGAAAAATGGGCGAATAAGGAGAGGAGTGGGTTTTTGTATTTCAAATCGATTGAAAATGAGCTCTGAATGCAAAATATTTTAAGTTTACTTACTACTAAAAGTTTAATTTCTTCGCTGCCTAAAGATCTGGTATTGCTTGCTTTAGCGTAGGTATTCGTAAGCCTTGAGTAGGTGTGTGATATGATGTTTAGCAAACTTCCAGTATCTGCTAAAGCATTTTGAAGAGATTTGAGTCGCTTGGCCTGATCAATAATAAAATTGTTAAAGTATGGGTACGCACTTTTGCTTGGTGTGAATGAAATCACGAATATTGACAGCAAAATCCAACCTACTTCAAGTCTCTTGATACTACTGTTCCTTACTAAAATCTTACATAATTGTGAGTACATTTCATCATGGAAATCTATTGAAGATAAGCTTGGAATTCCTAGCATATTTAGAATGAGATCGACGTTTTCATTTTTATCTAGACTCGATCTGGAGTTTAATAATTTTAAAATAATCTTGAAAGACTTAATCGCGTCTTTTTGCATGCTTTTTGGCAAGAAAGTTAGAGATTGAGTTATCGGAGATTCTGTGTAGCTGTAAAGATCATCAATCTCCATCGATTTTTTAAATAGCCCTTTTTTTGTTGTACAAAATTTATCTACGGCATACGAATTGAAAGATGCATAGCTTGAAATATTCTCTTCTATTATCCCTGGCATACTGCGAGTAGATAGCCTTTTTTTCTTTTCAAGGTCTTTTTTCACTATAAGAAATAATTAAAATAATTTAGAATATATGTAATTGTTATAAAAGTGTTGTTTATTTTATTGTTACTCTTGTTCTCAGCCATTGTTTCCAAATCTCCTGAAGCCAAAAAATCCTAAAAGTTTTAAAAATAAATAATTTAGTAAAAAAATGGTATTAAAAAAAGTTTTAATTTATTGGTGATTACATTGAGTGATTCAAGGTTTTTCTTCTTTTGAACCAAATCTAACCCTATTGGCTCGCTTAGCGTAAAATCAGAAACATCATAAAACGTACTATATTTTTGGTCTATGTTTTTTAATAATAAAGAGTTAGAAGAAATAAAAATTGTGTACTATATTTGAAGAGCTGTAATATTGGGCGTATAATGTGAAAGAATAAACATTAAAGCATTGATTCGAAATTACCTATATACATAGTTGATCTTTTTTTCTTAACTAGTGAATTTAGTTTTTTATTTTTCGGGTCTAGGCTATTATTTGAATTCATGGCGTCGAGTCCTACTGATTGAGCTTTTTCTACTTGTTCTACATTATTGTTTACAAACTTTTTATATTTTTCTGTTTTTACATTAGAGTCTTGCATAGAAGTTTTTCGGACTATTATCATTGGAGTTTCATCTTTACTTCGACTCATTGCAATATCTGCGACTGAACTGTCTGATATATTTTCAACACAGCTGTTAGAAGAACTGCCTACTCCTGTTGTTGCCGAGCTATATATATTATTTTCTTTAAGGGTTTCTTGATTTTTAGCTGGCTCTGAATAGCTATCATTTAAATTTAAATAAACTAAGCTGAGTTCTGGGTAGTCCAGAGAAGTCCTTTTATCTTTAGAGTTGTTAATTGTTACTGTGGGTACGTTTGAAGTTTCATTTCCTTGAATTTGAGAAGCATCGCTGATGCTGCAAAATTCAGAGAAAAGCATTTCTTCAAAAGAATTTCTGGATTTTTTAGTCTTGTTATCACTTTCGTTGCTAGTGGAATAATCTTTTTTAATGTTTGGTTCTGCTTCTCTGACTAATTCCGTGCATTTTTGTAAGTTTTTGTCTTCTTTATCTTTTTTGCTTTCGCTATTTGGCTTAATTTTGCCATCAGAGCTTCCAAGCTGACTGTCAAGGAAAGCTTCCCAGTCATAGTCAAAGCTATTTCTTATATCTGACAGATTGTTTACGAAAAGAGAATTTGTGTTTGCGTATTTTGATTGGTTGCTGTATATAAGAGACTTTGTTTCGCGAGTTTTTTTGTTTTTGGAGCTAATATCGTTTCTTTTCTTTTTTAGAAGTAGGGTATCAGAAATTCTATTATTTGCATGTATAGTCTTATTTTTTTTTTCATCGGGTTCAGCAATCTGTTTTTGAATAGAATGGTCTATATCGTTTGTAAAATCGGTTAAGCAAAGCTTAGAATTAATGTTTGAATGAGAATCAGTTTCTTGATCATATATGTAGCTCTCCAAAATATAATCTGTGTCAAATATGGTAGAATCATTTTCGGCTTTATTTTTAACAAAATTTTCGGCAAAATTTTCATCAAGATTTGTGCATAAATTGGGGGATTTGTTTATATTATCTAAGGAACACTCGATTGACTTCTTTAATTCGGTATAGTCATCGTCGAATAGTAAGCTATGTGCTATTAGTGTATTGTCCAGATCTAAAACATCTTTTTCGGACATTGAACTACGGGCCAAGTTAACTAGACCTTGTGACAATCTTCTTCCGGAATCACCAGATTCCTAAAAGAAAAATAATTAAATTAATCATAAATTAGTTGTTAATTATGTATTGAAAAGCTCTTCAAAAAAAAGGGGGGGAGGTGCTTATGAAATTTAGATTTTAGATTGTTTATCTTGAAAAGAAAACGGGTGGGGAGGAGGGGGGTATAAGTTTAGATGTTATGATAATTTGTGCAAATATAATAACTTCATATACCATAAACGGCTGAGCAGAGATTGTCAAGGAGTCTTCTGGTGGAATCCAAACAGTTTCCATATTTTTCGAGTTAAAGTAATAAGGGAGATTAGTGTTTTCGTCGATTAATTCCCACCAAACTTCTTCAGGTTTTCGTTTCATGCTAAATAAGAAATCAAGAACGAATATATTATCTATACTTGATATATAAGATAGCTATAATAAAAACTTACACAATTCCATGAATAGGGTAATCATTACTGCATTCGCCTAGGTCTGGGTTTACATATAGTACTCTATCTGTTTCGGGCTCAAATATTTGATACCAAACCGAATCTATTGTTGTAGCAACATTGAGGTTAGGGTTTGATGAAGCTGGGGTTGTAGTTGATGCCATGATAACTTTTACTTTGATAAAAGTATACAGAGTTTTGCGAGGAATAACCAGATATTTTTCTTTATTTTAGTCAAGTATGAGAATACGGTTTTAAAAATATGTGAAAGGAAGGCAGACGCAGCTGCAAAAGTAAAAGGGTATAATGTTGCACTTGAGTTATTCAAAGCGGAGACTAATTGTGGGAAGAAATTATTGAATGTAAGAAAGTTTGGCAGTATTAGATAAGTATCCCAAAGCTAAGCGATTTTTTTTTTTATTGTTAACAGCTGCTTGAAGACTTCTTTCTGGAGCTATTCTGGTTTTGTAAAAAGGGATTTGTCGGATCAAACTTATAGCCACAAAATGCTCGCATAATTTTATAGCTTTGGGCGCAAGCACATAAAATTTATGCGTACAGCAAGAATTGCATGATTAGCTCTTCTGCCAGCATCAATCGACATTATCTAAGCCAGGAACTTTTAATCTTCGAGATATTTTTAGTCTATCCAGTAGCCAATGCCTTAAAAAAGCATTGTTTGGCCGTTTATTTTTAAGCCTAGTTGCTATTTGCCGCTAAGCCTAATAAAGTAATACATTACAAACTTCTAGACCTTTTTACAACTACTTGTGCTGTTTGAATGGCTAGTAACGCTACTCGAAACGCGTACAAGCTCTTATCGGGTGAGTTACGAGCTTCTTTGTTAGCTTTTTTTTCTAATGCTAACGTTTCTGGCATAAGCTACCTGTGAACTGTTTCTATCCATTTGACGAATTTTACTAATAGCGCAGCTTCTACATCAAGAAAATCCAAATCCATATCCCCATTAATTGCATCAGCCCCAAGAAATAATTATTTCAACGTGTACCGCTTTCTAAAAAGTACCACTTCTATATCGGATATTCTTATGGGAAGCGGCTCTTTTTCTCATACAAATTCTATTTGCTAAAATGAGTTTGGATAAGCTACTGGATGTATCAGATAATTCGTTCGATGATTTTTTCTAGTTTGATTTAAAATAAAGGCAACCCCTAATGAGTACGAAAAACTAGATAGGAAAAGTTCTACTCCTCGAAATAATCTCCCATTTCAAATCCTTACCTCCAGTTCATTGCTCCCATAGGCAGAAATCATAAATAAATCCGCACTAATTTGGCCAAACTGAATATTATATCCGTGGCCAGATTTGCATATTTTCGTCGCTGGATTTTACTTAGCGCATAAATCCCACATTAATGGCCTTACTGAAAACATGAGATTTCCCCGAAATGCAAAGCTGTTGATCAAAAAATTATAATCGCGGAACTAGATATATTCTTTTTTATTTACTACAAATATTAATTGTCAGCCTATCGCCTGGTTCGTGATTTCCTTCTCCCCTCCCCCGTTTCTTATTGCCCCAACCCACAAATCAACTTTTCCGCTAACTAAACAACTCTCTTCTCTTAGCTTTTGGCCTTTTGCGTGGCTTTAAAATTATCAAAATTTTTTCCAACACGCTTTATTCAATTTTTTTGCATGATACTCGCTGTTTAATTTCAATATGCTAAACTTATTCGAAATTAGACCTATTTAGCCCCTTTACATACATTAATATTTATTCAATAAGCGGATTTTACGCATAATTACTTTATGAAAAAAAAATTGTATTATTAAAATAGCTATTAGATCATTTATCTATATGCTAATTTTTAGTACCTGTTTCTCTAATTTATTTTCCCCACTAAAAAATAATTTTTATGCAGTAACACTGTTTACTTAAAGGGGGTCTAAATATATAAAGCTCATTCAACTTATTCAGCTAAAAGTAATATTAAACGCGTAAAATCGTCGACTATTTTTAATCATATTGTTTGTTTAACCCTTTCACTGGCGGTAGACTGTTTTTGATCAATTTAGTATAACCAACTACATTTAATAAAACTACTTTATTTCCAAGGTCTTAATAAATATTGGCTTGTTTTATAACACCAGCATGTAATAAATATACTTATAAATCATAAATTAATCATAAATTAATCATAAATTAATCATAAATTAATCATAAATTTGAATTTTTTTTAAAATTGTTGGACAGGAAACTGTTAATATCAAATTTTAGTAAACCAACGCATATTTAGTCGATCATAATTTACCTAAATATTTGAATAATATCAGATATCCTATTCTACTTGGTAATTGTACTTTAAGCATTGATGGTATATATTATAAAGAGCTTCACTATTCTAAATCAACTAAATAAACGTTCATGTTAAAGAAAGTTGAAGATTTTTATCATACAGGTTTTTCCAATACAAATTTAATAACTATAAAGTTAGAAATCCACCGTATATTTAACCAATATTAGCCCAAGTCCACGCTTTGTTCTAAATCCCACACATTAATTAGTCATTGCATATTTCGAAAAAGTTTGGTTCTTTGCTTTTATTTTTTGAAAAATTATTTTATTTACTTTGATGATGGTAGAGCCTTTTTGAATTGAAGAATTTTATTTAATTCAGCCAAAAAATTAAAATATAATATATATATGTGTGTGTATGTTACTATAGTGGTTTCCTATAACTTATAAAGTTTATAAACTATTTAAAACCATTCAGTGAATAAATAACTAGTTTTTATGCACTTCACCTAAACGAGGTAATAATGATACAAATCTTATCTTTATAAGAATTGTAACATCAATTAAATAAATAAAATACTGTTAATTTATATTTTTTAATCAGCGGAATATTCTTGGGAGAGACGGAGCTTTTTTTCTTGTGAATTACATTTGCTTATATGAATTAGGTAATTATTGGTTGTAACACCTAATTTATTCGATGATACTTTCTATTAAGATTTTAAAAAAAAAATAATAATTCTACCTAGTAGGAAAGTTTTGAAACGATAAAGTCCGCAACTCTAAATAATCTCCCTTATGCGTAATCCAAAAAATATACAATATTCTCTCAAAATCGAGTATTATAAAAAATTTTGGGGAAAATTAAATTGGATAATACAATTTCATATTATTAACATATGTGGGCGACTCTAAGCGATGAGATAACTTTGAAACAATAAATGTTATAGGCTTGAGTTTTCTTTAATTGTTAATATTACTGGAGAAGTTAATAAGGCATTTCAATTTTTCTATTTATTCATTTAATTATAAAGTTTTTATTTACTAAAAATAAGAAAATATTTTACCCATATGCAATTAATCTTTTATGCTTTTTTACACAAAGTTACACTTTATACTATAAAATGATTCCTTAACCCTTTCGCGGGCGGTTTATTGTTTTTGATCTAATAAAATATAGCCAACAGCGTTTAATTAAAATAATTAGTTACAAGGTTTTAAGAAATATTGATTTTTTGTTGAATAATAGCAAATAGTAAAATTTATTGTTAATCATTAACGAATCATTAAATTTGATTTTTTTATGATTGTTGGAGGGAAAAGGATTATTAAAGTATCTCCTATTCGGTTTATTAAAATATTACAGACTACCTCTTATCTTTTTATTCCCGAAAATGTATATTTCAATTAGATACTGCTTCTATTTATGCAATAAATTATATTTTGTAAACCCATTAATTTTCATAAAATTAGAAAAATATTTAAAAAATGAAACGATTTGTTTGCAGATCAACATAAACACTAACAGATACAAAACTATGCAATTTATGAAATTAGAATTAAAAAATAAAGCTAAAACTAATTATAGAATATTTATCTATAAATTTTTTTGATTTAACCATTTCTCGTCAAAGACTCTTATATAAAACGAATTTTTTGATTTTTTTATGGTTTACAATTAAACTTACTGTTTGCTGTTATAATGCAAAATTCAAATAATTCTAAAGACCTCGAAATTAAAGTTTAATAGCCAAATTCAGTTGGCTATATTTGGTAGATAAAAAATAATCAACTGCCCCTGAAAGGGTTAAAATGTTAATCCCCGCTCTCAGCTATGTATTTTTTAATATTATACTAAAATTTAATTGGCTATTAAGACTCGAAATAATATTAAAACAGGGCTATTAACGAATAACCGATTGTTGATATTAAAAGCCCAGTTTCTTTTAAAAATAAATATATTTCAATTTTCTGCAATTTGGTTGAATTGCTTGTAAATTGATAATTCAGCACACTTTAAAATTTCAAATAAAAAAATTCGAGTTCAATTTAATTTTTTATTAGGATAAAACTAAGCAAAAGTTATTTTGATCAATATCTTTAATTTTTTTTGCCTGAACAAACCTTTTCATTATTTAAGAATAATTGAAAGCTACTAAAAAATATTATCTAAATAAAACCAAATATATTTTGAGCTGATGTATAAAATTTTAAAAAAAAAATGCAATTTCCTTAAATTTTACCCTTAAAATATTTTTAAACCTCGGATTGTTTTTTTATATTCTAGACTGACGATTGTGGTAATTTTGTAGAATTTTCAGATTAAAAACTGAATAAATTTCATCAAATTTTAATAACTGATTTAATAGCTTTGATAAAAATATATTTATACATCTACATTTTATTGAAATAAAAATAATAAATAAAAATCAGTATGAGCCCTGAAATATATAAATTAGAAATAATTTGCTTTTTTTCATGTTATCCTTATTTGAAGAAAATCTATTTAATTTTTTAGAGTCGAATTCTCAAAAAATAATTTCTTATCACAAGCTGTAATTTTTAACATCACTGTTTAAATAATAACCTATATAACTTTAAAAGTTTGTATATTACTAATCTTTTAATTTTAATTTATAAATTAGATTTAACACTTATTCAATAAAATGTATAGACTTTTTATATAAAACTCAGGTTGTCTCTTAATTTTTTTCTTAATTTATGGTTAATAAAATTATATTTATCGATATTTTTTGGTATAATTTATTTTTTCACTGATATTGTCATTAAAAAATTATCAAAAATTTTTTAATATCAAAAAAATGATTTAGAATGTTTATAATTTTATCTATGAGCGTAAAATTACTTCCTAATTCCTAATTCGTGATAAATGTTATGTCTTTACTTTATTTCAAAATTTCTCTAAAACTTTTAAATTCTGTAATTTTGAACTTACAATAATTACATAGTATCCCAAAATGTAAAAATAATCGATTGGTTGTGTTATTATATTGAACCTCTTGTTTTAAAAATTGGAATTTTCTATTTTTTAAACTGATATTTAATAGATATGCATAA
Source organism: Smittium culicis (assembly GCA_001970855.1). Taxonomy (NCBI): domain Eukaryota; kingdom Fungi; phylum Kickxellomycota; class Harpellomycetes; order Harpellales; family Legeriomycetaceae; genus Smittium; species Smittium culicis. The sequence goes on along the minus strand of LSSN01001087.1, from coordinate 5,514 downwards.
TAATTATATGTAAATTATTATAAGCTGGGTAATATTTATTAATATAATTATTTAGACCTTTTAAAGATTATGAGTGTCAATGACTTTTTTTTTAAAAAAATTATCAACAATAAAATTTAATGGAATTCATTTTAATATAAAAAGTTCACAAATACTATATTATCATATTTTATATGAAATAAATAAATAAATTAAAGGATAGAATGTTAATTGTTTTCCTATTTTTTTAATATATTTTAATTTTATTGTTATTTATACTTATAAACTATTTAAATAAGTTTGAAGCCTTAATAAAACTTTCTAAATAAACTTAGAAAAGTAAATTTTAATATTTTTTATATTGAATTATACAAAAATTATGCATGAAATATTCTATGTAATAGCAATAATATTAAATTCAAAAACACTAGCTTACAATAAAAAATTATTTAAAAAAAATTTACTTAGTTTATAGTATTTTTTAATAATATCTGGTTAACTTTGATTTCAATAGCTTGTTAGAATCAACAATTAGTAATTAAAAGTATTAAAAATGGGAAACAAGAAAGCTATTACGTGATAGAATCTACTTGACCTATTAAGTATTAAATAGCAATTCGCAAATATTCTTATTTAAGCCAGTTTACATAAAATTATGTCTATAAAAAAATTGGTAATTGTGAATCACATTTTTTTGAAATGAAAAAATTAGAAAAAAAAAATCTTGTATATATGACATGATTTGTAGCTATTTTAATATCTAAACGATATTATATATATATATATATATATATCTAGTATATTGATACAGTTAGATACTATAACGGAATGATAAGACTACATACTGTAAATAGGTTTAGCCTCAGAAATATTTAAACTTTCCTTCGGTTTTATTTCCCTTTTAGTAAAAAATTGTAGTCAGAGGTACTAAATAATTGAATCTATATCCATTTACTGATAAAAATATTAGCTTGTTAGAATATAGCAGGGGATTTAATTTTGAATTATTATATCTACCAATAAAATAAATAGTATGATTTAAGAGGACTTATAGACAATATTTTTAAAAATAATTGATTATTATTGAGGTCAAAATTGTATAATTTAAATTGTACTAAAATAAAAAAATGTATTTTAAAGAAATAGAATTATACATATAGTAAATTTTAGATAGATTATGTACCATATAAATCGGGTTTTATTTGTGTGTTATCATAATATATATTATTTTTAATGCTTAAATTGATACTATCTGTATTTCAAGTATAAAAGTATCTGAAAAAAGTGTTAATTTATATATATATAATTCGCTGAAAAATTAAATCTAAAATATACTAAAAATATGGGTATTAATATGAGAGTATTTATTTATAATGGAATTATAATAAATCAAAAATTTTAAAAACTTTAAAATTTCTTAAATAATGAATTGGTACTTTTGTTTGATCTAATGAATTCAATTTTTTTAGATTTTATACAGTTTTAATTTTTAAGAAAAAGTTTTTTTTTTAAAAATCTAATATTTATGTATAATTTTAATTGAAAATATTAATAAAACTGTTTTTAATATTTTAATAAAAAATTTAGAGCTATAAATATTACTGTGATATAACCCTTTTATATTTTAAAATAGCTGAATTTTTATAGTATAAAATAAAAATGTGAGATTCTTTATAAGATAGAAATTTTATGCTTAAAAGGTTTCAGTGTAGTAAAATTCTTATTTAGCTAATTTCCAGTAAATAAAATTTAGTATTTAATTAGGAGGAAACATTTTAAGAATTAAATGAACAGTGGAAATGTCTTTCTGATTCTTTCAATAATAATTTAAACTATAAAATAATCATAAAAATTATTACAAGCTGCAAAAAAGTACTTTCATCGTTTATAATCCCGAAAATATAAAAATTTTAACAAATAAATGTTATTTACACATATAAGCAGTACTGAAAAACATTTGTAAATGTTCACCTGTAATTGAAAAATTAATAAAAAACTGTAGTTAAATATTCATTAAATTAAAAAAATCCTAAAAAGTGTAATCAAATTTTTTTATTCATAGTATGTAAAGAATAATGCTATATTATCTCTATTTACTATTAATTAAATAAAGAATAAGAATATTTTATATCGAATTTATTATATATAATTATAAATTGATAAATTCCAATGAAATTTTATAGCTATTTATGAGTTAAATATCTCATCATTTAAAAATATTCCCCGTAAAAAAAAATCAGAATAATGGTTTATGCGATAAAATATCATAATTATTAGATTTATATATATCAGATTTTTATCAGATTGTGATTTATATAGAAATTATTAGAATATAGATAAAAGTGATAATATTTCTTGGTTAAAATAAAATAATACCACAATCCATGTTAATAAAAGCTTTTATTATATTTTATAAGTATTATATAAAAAATCTTGTATATTAAAAACATGATATTATAAAAAAAAGCATACTTATGTGGTTATAAAATTTGTATTCTTTCAAAATAATTATTGTATTATATCTAATAATAATATTCATCTTGGAAATGTTTTCTAGAAATAAGATTTTATAATTGATAAAATACGATTATATAAAATTGCTTATTGTATACATATACTAGCAGATAAAAAACTAGTATTTTATAAATTATTCAAATTGATAATATAATTTACTATTTATTTTAAAAAAAATAATGTAGTCTCAATATATATTTAATAATATTTATGCTCATTGCAAATAAAACTTTTTTATTTAAAATTTATCTAATTTTTTGTAGAATTTAAACATATTAACAAAAATAATTTTTACTGTCAGATTTAAATAATTATTTTATTGATTAAACCACATACTATTTTTTATTAAAGATTATTAATAATCAAGTATTTCTAAATTTAAAAACTTTTAAAAATAATTTATTAAATTATGATAAATTTATTTATACGAAATTCCCAATTTATATAACTTTTTTAAACATCCAAATTCTATTTGTACGAGAATTAATAATTATTCGAATCATTTGCAGAATTAAAATGTAATTTTAATTTTTATGTGAAATGTAAAATTAAGATTTTTTATATTAGGTAATAATTGTGTTTAGAATTAATATACGCATTATTTATAAATCTGAAACGCCTCTTTCATAGATAGCATTTTTAATGTAATAATTAAGATTTTATTTTTAATAAAAATTGAGAAAATATGACATAGTAAATAAGATATTAGAATAATTTCTTAATTTTTTTATGATAGCATAGAATAAACAGATTAATAGTATTAAAACTGTTACCAACTTTTTTAGATTTATATATTTTAAAAATAGCATTTTTATTTTTATTTTTTATTAGTTTTACTTTCATAATTTTATCTATAATTTTTTAATAAAGTTATTATTATTAATATTATTATTATTACTATTATTATTATTACTATTTCACTGGGATTTCTAAATTTTTCAAGAGCTGTATCATACCATAATGAATTAATCTCAATTTAATCTGTATGTAACGCGACGAGTAACTGTTTTTGATTTATTGTGCACTTTTTAATAATTAAAATATATAAATTCAGAAAAAAATATCTCTACTATCTGTTGCCATTTAAAATTATGCACCTAAACCAATATAACAGAATATTGTTCTAATTAAACATAAGTGATTAAAACTATTTGTAGTTTAATTTTTATAAATAAAATGTTATTGGTTCTTCAGAATAAATACACATTAATTTAATAATTATTATATAGGCTATAGAAACTTTGAGTATTTTTTCTTAATATTATTATTAATCATTAAATTTAAAATATTTCAAAACTCTTACTTCATTTAATTGAAAAATTTATCTTGATATATATGTATCTTATGTGTTATCAATTTTCAAGCGTTATAGAAATAAATGTTCAGCAATGTGATTTTAGATATCTATAAAATAGTTTTACTTATACTTTTCAGTATTTAAATTAATGGAAAATCCGTATATTACATATAAAATAACTTTTGAACCTTGAAAAAATAATTATTTAGCACTTATATAGGCCAAAAATATTTAGCTTAAATATTAAGTATATTAACCTTTCGGGGCCACACTCTTAAACTTTATTAAAAATCATAATTGGGTGAGCCAAATAAAAATTATTTATTATTGGATGCTCTGTATAATTCAGCCAATAAGATATTTTTATTCTGCAATGATTTATCATTTTGTAATTTGGTTGGATAGTTATGGTAGTTCAAAAAAAGTCAACCACTCCTGAAAAGGTTAACAAAAAATCAGCAATTTTTTATTGGATGCAACTTATTTCGTGGCCAATATAATTTATGAATATATTATTTTTATATTTGCCATTAGGTAGGATATTTTTGGTAGTTCAAAAAAAAAAAAAACAGCTACTTCTGAAAAGATTAATTTGTTTTGAATGATAAAATATAGGTATTATACGCATAAAAATACCAATAACTTTATACTTGGCGATTTTTTTGTATAGAAAAAAAATAGAAATCTATTTGGAAGGGTTATTCGAGAAATACTCGCGTTGAAATCATAAGGGTGATTTTAAGCTATGAGATAGCCCTGTTGGAGTTTAATTTATATACACGAATATATTAAAATTACTTTTACCATTTACTGAGCCGAAAAAGGTATGAATTTAACCTATTTATCTATTTCGTTTTTAAAATTTGATTTTCTAAAAATAACAATAATTTTTTCATCTGTCAATAATTTTTTATTCGATTTTAAGCACTGTAACTAAATTCTCTATAAAATCTTCCTCCATTAATATACGATAATAATTTATTAAATTGTTTAGAATCCTAAAATCTTGCATCTATACTTTATGAATTTTGAATTAATTATAAGAGAAATAGATTATGTATTTAATACTAGTTCAATTCAAAAATAAGAAATGAGGGGGGGGGGTGGTGATGATCATTAATTATCTCATTTAGCTCTTTCATGGTCTCCTAAGAGTGAAATACCTTGCCGTGGTTTAGCGGCTTAAGTAGTGTACTTAGAAAAGTACACTATACTAAAATTTCACACAGCGTTGCACTATCCTTGGTCGGGGATAGTGAAGGCAACGCGCAGCGATTCGGAGGACAGCGATTCCAGAGGAGGACCATCTAGAAACAGGAGGAACCGATTCGTTTAGCACAGTCTGAGACATTATCTGTGCACAAGTCCAGCGTTCGACAGCAATACGGAACTCAGCCGTTTAGCAGCTTATTGTAGGAGAGCCAGGTCGATCATTCCCACGTTTGGGTAGGAGCCTATTTTTTATTAATCCTGTTAGATGTAGGCTCTGACTAGGAGCTCAATGATCTCAACGAATTCAATTTTGTTGGAACGAGCTTAATTCAATGACTGCTTGTAATTTCAGTCATCCAGCCTACTTGAAGCAATGCCTGGGTGGATCTTTCGGTTGGTAGATTGATCCCATTTCCCTTTAGGTACGCAGCCGGTAGACCGGCAGAGGAATTTATTAGTATTAGAATATTAGTTTTTTTATGCCTTGCACTGAATTTCTATTTTCTTAGTTT